>JADLZK010000722.1:0-288381 GCA_015847255.1 Hyparrhenia diplandra
AATTCATATTGTGAAACGACATCCAAATCATCGGGACAATGTAGCAAGAAAGGCTAGTGGAAAATGAAATTCTACTCATGCTTGTATGCCTAAAAGAAATGTAAAAAAAAAAAGATGATACATATTTGATTTCCAAACTCAACTAAAGCAATCACAACATTAAAATAAAAATTGCCCAGCACATACATTATGTGCGATCTTGCCCTAGGATGAAGGTGGCAAGCCACTTTAGACTTCTTCAACTAGAAGGCAAGGGTCCAGGTGACAAGAGTTTATAATCTCGATGATTACAATTGTTGCATGGGGTGCTTGCCGCACTCAGTCACCGGACGTACACCAGCATGTTTGGATAGCCTTTGAACTGCTCCATCTTCCTTGGGTTGCACCGTACGGGACAATTTTATTGCCACATTTGCAATTCGTAATAAAGGAAACCGTGGCAGACAGGCTCCGGCTCCAACATAAATAAAGAAAGGCCCATCAAATTGAGTCACGGTCCAAGTAGCAATTCGTAACAAGGACAGCCCGGCTCCTGCCAAAGGCCAGCGGCCACACATCCGACACGTCCCACTCCCGTGTGCTCACGTGGAGATCATATGTTCTCCGGTCATCGTCTTCTTTTTTTTTTCTTTTTTTTTAATAACAAACAAACTTTATTAAATTAGTAGCACAAAACTGAGATCACACGTTCTAAGATCATGTGCTCACGTGGAGACTGAATCATATAAGATACTCCGTGTATACCTTATCGAGAATTTCATAATCATCATTGTCATCCTTGTCGTGGCTTCTTTGCTTGGTGTGTAACAATTTGCGAAAAATGATTTAGTTTGATTAAAAAAAATCTCATATGAAAAATTTGTTAGTTAATAATTTGCAGTTTCCAAATACAAATTATTTGTGTTATCAATGTCCTATATAGATTGTGCTTAGATTAGGCTAATCATTTAATTAAAGGACTAAGCTATTAGACACATTTGGGTACATTTTTTTTCTTATCATCAGCACGCCATTCCAATTGAGTTCTTATTCATTCAAATATTTGGCCAATTCATATCTCGTGCAACGTCTCGTGAGCTTTTAGTTGTTTTTTTTTGCGGGAAAAGGGATTTCATTAAATTAAACAAAGGAGTACATCCCCTTTTACATATAGCCCCTAAAACAAAAATAAATTACAAACAAGGCCACGAAGGACCAAGCTGCAAACTTGTCTACCATCCAGGAGCTTCGCTGGTGTACTCGCCGCCGCATCTTCCGCCGCCGCACCGAGGACGCCTAGGCCACCGACCGCTGGTGCTCGCCGGAGAAGAGGAAACACGCTTTGTAGATGCCGCAACAGCCAACGACCGCCACCGCCGGCAAGCGTATTTCTTTCGTTGAACGGGAATTAGCCGCTCCCCTTCGAACACAGGCGGGAAGAAAATCCATCGCCACCAGCATGGCCAGCAACCGGAAGAAGCGTCGCGCAGAATAGGAAGGAACAATTACCGCCAAGAAGCAAAGACCGATGCAAAGCAAAAGACCCGCACCTGAGCTCCACGACCTCGCCGTTGATGCCAGCGGAGCACGTCACCGGGGTGATGAAAGAGTTTGGAGACCTTATTCCGCTACGGCGTCGTCGTCACCACCGCGTCAACGCCGCAAGGAACAGCACGCCGCCGCGAGAGAGCACCCCGCCAGCAAACCCTAGCTCCACCGTTGAGAAGCAACGACGAGCAAAACCTAGGACTAACTAGCCTATCTACACCTACACGTTGATTCCCGGCCCACCTCAATCTCCGGTGCCAACCTGGCCGGCGGAGAGGGAATGGGCCGGCGGAATCGCCGCTCGTCACTTGTCGCCCGGTCAACTATAGTGTGGGGATATGAAGGGGAGTCGAGAGAAAAATAGCTGATCCTAAACCCATTTGGCATCATGTCTCGTGAGCTTTTAGTTGTCATACACGTCCACTATAATTCACACATTGTTCCAAGACAATGCGTGGAAATTTTCTCTAATTTTAGTATTTTAAGTACATATTTATTGAGAAAAATATTTGGATGATTTTTAGATTAAAGTTTAAATGATCTCCCTCAACCATCAGAAAATCCAATTTACCTTCCTCGTTTTTGACATGGCGTTATGTCGACCAAAACTGTTTCTCCTACTTTCATGAGCTCAATAGGATGAGGAAGCAATTGGACCTCGAGAATGCTTGACTATTCTCAAGGTTGTTACACACAAAGATGTTCAAGCGAGAGTCAAGATATTGAAGAGACATCTTTTAAGACATGGTGTGACATTATGATGGCTCAATGGGGTGAAGGTAGCAAACACAAGTTTTCAAATATGGTAGGCAGGTGAAGGGTAAGTGAGAGCTTAGCGGGTCGAAGTAGCATGAGACTAGGGGTGAAGAAGAGAGTATTTGCATTGAAATGATGTACTAATCAAGCTATTTGGGGTCATATGTTTAATGAATCATATAAGGTGTTGGTAAAAAAAATGAATCATATAAGGAAGTGGCTTTATGGATGTAGTCTTGATCATATAGTTGGAAAGACCCTAACTTTTCCCAAAGCACTAACTCAAGGGAAATCATGCTATGTGAATATCCCCTGCTTGTTTTGCTACTTACAAGAACTAATATTCACCACCTCTGGATTTACGCGGTGGAAGTGGAGGGGTGAAAAAAACACATGCTATGTTTGCAACGTGTGACTAACCGTATCTTGCCATAACACATTTTGTCTAGTGATATAGGCGTATATAATAATTTTTTTTGTCTATTTGTTACTATCGATAAACTTCTATTTCCGAAAAATATTATAGACAAGTACATATAATTTTTCCTCGTTCAAAACTTCAACTTTATCGAGAAATTTTGAGTGAAATGCGCCTTGGGCCTTATAAATGTTAAAAGATGCTAAATATTTGATTTTCGAATCCAAACTTATTAATTAAAGTGAGAATTCATGTATTAAAACAATAGGTTAAAAAATGCTTAGCACACATATGTCATATGTGCAATGCTTGCCCTAGAATTGAGGCGGCCAGAATCTTAACATTCATTTTTGAATTTTGTAATTCGATCTGACCGCTTTCGACTCCTTTCTTCAGGCAAGGTCCAGTGACAACCGGACCCTCTAGGGGTCCAGTGACAACCAGGTCCATTTTAGGTTTTGTTTGATAGTTGCATAGGGTGCTTGCCGCACCCAAGTCACCGGACGTCCACCTTGATGCTTCGTTACCCTTTCAACTGGACCATCTTCCTTCTGCTCACCTGTACGGGATAATATGTCGACGAGCAATTGCGAAACCGTGACAGGCTTTCTTTAAAAAAAAAAAATTAAAAACTCCAACTTAAAGGCCCATCAGATGGAGTCACGGCCCAGCCCACCAAGTCCCGGGGATAGCGCGCGCCTCGCCGCCCCGGCTGTGGCCAACGGTTGCCAACGGCCACGCATCCGACACGTCGTCACGGCGGCGGCGCGGCACTGGTTCTGCGGTCAGAGCGCGGCCTAGGCGATAAGCCCCGCTCACCTCACCTCGCGCGCTCCGTGGCACCGGGATGGGCGCCATGGGCATCGTCGTGAGAGCGTGCGCGCCTCCCGCCGCGGCGGCACCCGCTGGCTCAGGGACGCCGCCCAGCTGGCCCAGCGGAGGAGCAAGCCATCGAAGACCGCCCGCGTGCTCGTGCTCGGCGGCACCGGACGCGTCGGGGGATCCACGGCCACCGCGCTCTCCAGGCTTCGCCCCGACCTCGGCATCCTCGTCGGAGGCAGGAACCGGTAGGAGAGGAGAGTAGCCTTTTTTTTTCTGTTCAGGCTGACATGATCGATGATTCCACTTGCTGACAGGTTCTGGACGGTTTTGATTTGATTTGATTTGCCAGGGAGAAAGGCGAGTCGTTTGCAGCTAAGCGGGGGCCAATCCGAGTTCGTCCAGGTCGACACCCGCGACACAGGCATGCTGGAAGAAGCGCTGCAGGGTCAGTATCACTTATCAGAATATCAGTAATGCTAATGCAATGCAAACATCCTGCTAAATATGCTGTGACTGCTGCCTAGAGCTAGCTAGAGTATGTTAATTAATGGCACAGTACACAGCTTCACATTGGTAGCAAAGGCTCCAAAGCCCAAACAGACTTGTACTTTTGCTTCAGGAGAAGCTTTAACAAAACTAGTTGGAAATTCTCTTGCTACAGGTGTGGATTTGGTTGTCCATACTGCTGGACCTTTCCAGAGGGCGGAGGAGTGCACAGTATTGCAGGCGGCGATATCTACTAAGGTAGAATAGAAGCACTCCATTTTTTCAGTCTCAATTCCAATTTTTTTTTTTGGGGTAGTGAGCTACTTAACTGAAAATGCTGTTGCCACACTTGAAAATTTATCCTGAACAGACACCATACATTGATGTCTGCGATGACATGGACTATTCTTGGAGAGCAAAAGGCTTCCATGAGCAAGCAAAAGCTGCTGGTGTTCCAGCTATTACTACTGCTGGCATATATCCGGGTGTTAGCAATGGTAATTAGTGTATCTTCTTTCTGTTATACTTTAGAACTCAACTTTCCTTGAGTTTTCTTGTTCTTTTGATGAATTCCGCAACCACATCTTTTCTGACAATAGTCCTGATAAATCTTATGATTGTCCACAATAGTTTTCAAATGGATGCACAAGATGCGAAGGTAAGCTAGCATCAAGAGTTGAAACGAGGAAATTTTTGTGTGATCACCAAATACATCGACCAAAGCTAAAACACATAAAACAAATATAATCTACGAAAAAAAGAACGCCTATTGACAAATGAAATACTCTGTCTGTACTTAAATGCATACCAATGACATAGCAGAGTCTGGAAGAAACATCGTGTACTGCTGTTTCTATCACATTCTGTTGGTAAAATCTACAGGAAGTATAATATTAAGAAAAAGTATTTTTATGCCCACCATATTAGTATGACTCTGAAAGAGATGAATATCTTGATCTTTGAGTGCTTATTAGTGTATTTTATTCTTCTCTGGTGACAGTGATGGCTGCTGAGCTTGTGCATGCTGCCAGAAGTGAAAATGGTGAACCTGAAAGACTAAGGTTAGAGTTCTTTGTTGTCTAGACTCTAGAACAGGAAATGGTCAGTAGTCATTCTGTGTACAGTAAGGGCTCTATTTGGTTTTCTGTTGGCATGTAGTAGTTAAATTGCTATTCCCCATGATGTGTTTTCTTTCCTAGCTAGGCTGAGAGTGTTCCTGTTGGCTTTAAAAGCACCTGCATAATAGCTGTCGCATCAAACTGTTCATCAATGTTTGCTTGATCTCTGAAGCTAGAATTAGTGTTTTCGAACATCGATACATATATTCCATATGTTGCTAAACCCCTCTTTTAGATTCTTCTACTATACTGCAGGTACTGGTGGTGCTGGTCCAACAATATTGGCAACAAGTTTTCTGCTTCTCGGGGAGGATGTAATTGCATATAACAAGGGTACTTCCAGTTCCAGCTTATGCACTAGTGCTATTGCACCTATGGAGTTCCTCACTGTAATGGAAAATTATACGTTATTCTTATTTGTATTACTAATTCAGGAGAAGAAATCAAATTGAAGCCCTATAGTGGAGCTCTGAACATTGATTTTGGAAAGGGGGTCAGAAAGAAAAATGTCTACTTATTGTAAGTACTTGGGCCAATTTATATCTTTCCATATCTTATAATTGACAAAGTTACAAAACTGAGGTATAATATAGCCAAAAAGGAAGCTAATTTCACATTGTGTTACCTACTCCAGGAATTTGCCTGAAGTGAAGAGTGCTTTTAAGATATTAGGTGTGCCAACTGTTAGTGCTCGATTTGGTACTGCTCCTTTCTTCTGGAATTGGGGAATGCAGGCCTTCGCAAACTTTTTACCTGTTGTATGTATTTTTCCTCAATTTATGCTTATACAAAATTTTATTTTAGCCCGCTTAGTTATAGTTCTTATTATTAATACTGTAGCGATTAAGTTTACAGTTGCAAACAGGCATTACTTATTTTCATTCTGCAATTATAGCATTCAATCTGCAGTTCCTGTATTACAATTAAACCAAATGGTTTACTGTGGGCTGGAATCCAGAACATATACATGAATACATGATACTATTCATTTTGCATTAATCTGACCTGAATCTTGGTCCTCTTCAGGAGTTCTTGAGGGATAGAAATAAGGTTCAGAAGTTGGTTCAGTCTGTTGATCCTTTGGTTCGAGCTGTTGATGGTATTGCAGGAGAGCGTGTCTCTATGAGAGTAAGTCCTTTACCTGTATCTTGAGTAGTGCTGGACTACAAATGGCCATTGCCTAATCAAAATGATTTCGTTTCTGTAGGTAGACTTGGACTGTTCAAATGGCCGGAATACTATTGGATTATTTACTCATAAAAAGCTATCTGTGTAAGTATGGACCATAAGTAAATTGAAACAATGAAACATCCTCGTATCTAATATTTCCAATTTGAGAACTTCTGGTGTGCTATTAAGTTTTCTTACTGGGTGATCAGAATTACTAGAAATACTCTCTCTGGACTGCATCTAAGCATATGCTAGATCAAAATTGACAGATCGGTGGGGTTTGCAACAGCTGCATTTGCTTTAGCAGTTCTTGAGGGCAACACACAACCAGGAGTTTGGTTTCCAGAAGAGGTGAGTAATGCTTCCTTAGAATAAACAAATGAAAAAAAGTTAACAAAAGACTTCATTTCCCAAACACTACATCAATTTGTTATAATGCAGCCAGAGGGAATACCGATAGAAGCAAGGAAGGTGCTTCTTGAGCGTGCATCTCAAGGGACAAGTAACTTCGTAATGAACAAGTGATTTCTTTTTCCCCAATCCGAAATATATTATATGTGTCCCAATTAATATCATGTTTCAGCTAAACATTTCATCCACTTGCATTAACAGGCCTTCCTGGATGGTAGAAACTAACCCAAAGGAAGTCGGTCTAGGAATTTATGTTTGAGAAGGTGCATTACTCAAATTCTTGGGTGCTTGACAAAGGCAACTAAATATTGAGAGTAAATTTCTATCCGAGAGAAGTTGAATGCGACAGCCAACAGCGTGTTGAAGTCCCCAGTCCCAAGATGGAGTGTGTTGTTTTGTATGATTAGTTGGGCTATTTTGCTTTTTGAAAGGGTTTGTGCATGAATGATGATGGCTATAAGGAAAAAAAAAAAAATACATCCACAGGTCGACAAAACAATTTTGTGCACCACACAGGTGATAAACTTGTAACATTTTTGAATATATATTCAGATTACATGCTTAAAAGGTAATACACATTCAAGGTTTTAAGATGGTTGACATAAAACAACACTAAAGTGTCATTTGGGAGTAAACTATATCTAGTTATAACATTGTTTAGCTACGAGATCATTTCCTCGTAAGAAGCTTCACATTGTTATAAAATGAATGTTGCGAGATCTAATTAACCAGAAAAGTATACAAACACAAACTGAATCTCCTCATCACCATCAATATGATATTTATGTATATATACAGTTAATCTGAAGCTAAATTGTACTCAGGCAATCTATCCAGAAATACATTTTAGGTAGGATAGAACTCTAGGCCCCAATTATCGAGATCCATACAGTGAAGCAGACTACTGTACTGAGGTCAAGAATCAAGACATTTTGCTTGTCCTGAGATGCTCATGCTCTGCAAGCCCATAGGCCGTATACAACACAGAGAGAATCGACTAAACTTTGTTAGCATCATTTCACTACTTCACATCCGACTTTAATCACACACCAAACAGACAGTTGCCTAACAATTCTTGTCCAACAATGGTCTACATTGCCATTGATGTTGCTGGAAACACCCTGTCCAGTAGGGTATAAACACCTCCACCAAGTAGAAATGCGCCACTGACAGGAAAATGTTCCTAAGTTAGATCAAGACAAATCTCTAGAGAAGGAAATATAATGTTTTAAGGACCATTTGATATTTGATAATGATCTCAACTTCAGGATAACATATTTTTGACAAATAGGTGAGTTCAATAGTTTGAAAAAGAGTACTCTTTGAAAAAACATTGACATATGTTGTAAAAAGAAAACTACAATAGTAACATATATGCCATTTGATGTATTTTACTATTTTTATCTCTTTTGGCAGCCAATCTATGTACCTAAAGTACAAGAGCTACAAATTTTCTAAGTTAAACAATTTGATGCTCATGTTCATGGGAGTGTATAATCAGAAAGTTAAATGAAAGATTGACATATGTCTTCAATTTTAAAACCTTGACTCTAAGCACAAAATGCAAAAGGATAACTGGAATCAGATCGAACCAGTTAATTTGCAGAAAACACTCAGATTTCAAGAACAAGTAGATACCTGATTGGGTTTATCCATGCCGAATATCTTCTGAATGACAACAAACTCTACAGAAGACAAACTTAATAATTAGTGTCACGAAAGTAGAATAAAGTAATTTGATTAATTGATCTTGTGCTGTTACTATATTCATTTGAGCAATTTAAAATTTCAATCTTGTTCAATAAATTTCAACTAGGTTTGAACACCCACCATGAAGTTCTCAAGAAAATAAAAAATAAATAAATAAATTACATAAAAGACAACTTTCTTACCTGCAATGCTCCAGCAAAAGAAGCTGCAATAAGAAGAGGTGCAACATAGCCAGTCGTGTATGTCAACAATAAGCTTCCTCCAATAATTGGGTCCTGAAACAAGAAGCTTGAAGTTGTGGTGACAGGACATCGCCATCATCTTAGAAAAAACAATAAGCTACAAGAGCATATCATCTAAAATAAAGTACTGCAGGATATAATATAATTATTAATTCCTGATTAATCTAAACCTGATTAACCTAAATCTCATGATAAAACTCTAATAAAATGTTCTCAACGTGTTGGATTTTAAACAATTGTAATAAACTATTCACTACTGAGATAATTTGTCATACTCTTGAAGTGGCAACATATCCCAGAAGGGTAGCAAGAACAGGTGTGCTGCAAGGTGATGCTGCCAATGCAAATGTAAGACCAGCAAGGTATGCTTGTACACCTGACAATAATGCAACATAAGTTAAAAAAAATTCTTGAACAAAGAGAAACATAGTGATATAGAGATTAGTATTTTAATAAGGAAAATAAAAATGATGTGGAGGTATCACCTGAAGGGAGGTTAGCTGCAGCAGCTCGTGGGTCAAAATCACTGAAAAATGAGGGAAGTTGCAACTCAAGTACCTGTTAAGGACAGAAGAAAATAAACAGCTTAGGGCAGAACATGTGATAATGTAGGTACCATATACTTTAACACGAGCAAGCAGGAATATGATTTTCATAAGAATGAAATATCACAAAAAATTGGTTTGTACTTCTACAGGAGTATTTATAATGAAAAACCAAGAAAAAAGGGATTAAATCAGCTCATAACTTAAGGAAATAAGGTAGGAGGAAATCCTGTTTGGCATGATCAAGTCTATATATGTAATTTTCGTTTCAAGTGAATTTACCTCCAGAAGGTTCAATCCCATGATGATGGCCAAACCAGAAGCAGCCACTGGTAGCCCTTGTCCTACCTGACCATAAGCCTTTCCGGCAAAAGAAGCAGCAACACCAAGAATAGCTAAGGTTGTTGCTAGTCCTAGTGAAAATGCAATTGAATTCCCAACAACCTAACAGATAGAAAAGACAAGTCAATGCATGTATCAAGGGAAGCCCCAGCTAGAACTACCAAGTTTTCAACATTATCAATACCATTAATCAGTTAAGTCAGCCCCAGTTAGAACTACCAAGTTTTCAACATTATCAATACCATTAATCAGTCAAGTAAGTCCTTCTAACTTTGTGGTAATACATATCCTAACAGATAAATAGCAATATTTTCTAGTTTTTCCATGACATAAAGAGATACATTTTGTCCACGTCCACCCATCTTAAATTACCTCAGATCGGTCTTTCCCTGAGCCAAATGCACCTAAATGTTTATGAAAAAAGCACTGAATCAGTGTAATCAACGACGATCAATTCTGGGCTTCCAAAGATCATCTCAAGGAAAGAAATATACTTACCTATATATCCTAGAGTTAATGGTAGAACACTGAGTGTACAAGGAGACAAACTGGTTACAAGTCCAGCACCAAAAATAACTGCCAAGCTGGAGAACCAAAGCTAAAGGTTAGTAATAAGACAAAGAGATATGTGCAGTAACACAGAAAAAGAAAACTTAGGTGATAGAACTGTGTACAAGAGTCAAAAAGAAAACAGACCTTGAGAAACTAAGAGCAGACAACTGATCTTGCACAGCCTCATTAGCCTGCTGCCCAGCTGAAAACAGCAAACCCCCAAACCAATCTCCAATGCCAAGGTCAGCCAAGACGAGTCCTGGCGATCCGTGCTGATGAGAAACAGGGCATTTGAAGGAATTAACGAAAAATCAATTAGCAGTTGTATTGACAGTCTAAGATATTCTTATCTTATTCATATTCTGCAAAGAGAAACAAGAACAAAGAAATAAGTACGAGTTGGTTACATGAGTATGTGATTGCTTGTTACTATAATCGATAGATACATGCTACTTTGCTACAGTTGACACATTAAATAATTGTTAATTGGAAGAATTACGCATGTTGTAACCACAACCAGGCATATGTTGTTTTTTTGTGTATGATGAAAGCAAAGCAGATGATATTTTCCTCACCAAGGCCAAGGGATCCCATAGCTCTGAAGCATTTGCAGCGCCAGCAGCGACCAGGCTCCCCACTGCAATCCAGCAAACGACACACTCATTTCAGTAACAGCTCACAGGCATTTAGTCAAACAGAGCGCACGCGCAAGCAAACATTTCAGGAACAGGGAAGAAAAGCTCGGAGCTACCCGCCACGGAAGCCAGAACCATGGGGCGCCAGCGCGAGCGTCTCGCCGCTGCCTCCAGTTTGTTGACTCCACGAACCGCTACATGAGAAAACAGAAACATGAGAAATCAGGGGCAGGCGGAATCAGTTGAACTGCGGGACAGGCGCGCGTACCAGTACCGGGGAGGAGAGGGATCCGAATCAGCAGCAGCAGCCACCGCCTGCGCTGGCATACGGGGCCGACGCGAGAGGCTCGCGGCGACGGGGCGCGCGGCCATGGCGATGGAGAGCATGGTGGAGCGGCCGCTCGGAGAAGCGACGGCCAACGACGACGAGAGTGTGGAGTCGAAGTGGTGGTGATGACACTGACACGAATGCGAAAAAGATATTCCTGGGCCCAGTGATGATGGGCCTGGACTGGATCCAGACTAAACCTGATGGAGACCATGGGCGTGGACGGCGGGCCAAATGCGTCCGAAGCCCAGATGGCGCCGGGAAAAAAAAAAGTGAGGATTTCCACACAACCTAACACCTAACATGAATTTATGGATAAACATTCAATACTGTACATAGAAGTAATTGAAAAAATATTATATGAATTTAAGAGTATCATAACTCTTTTAGATATCAGATGATTGTGTATAAACAGATATCATTAATTCAGGGCATGTCTATGGCTACTCTAGAAGAACTTGTAAATCCTTTTTTGTTATAGCACACCGGATGCTCCAGAGTTGAGTTAGACGATTTATTAGGCAGTAATTTAAAAAATATTAAATATTTATTAAATTATTTATAATTGAATATTGAATGAAACTAGATATCGGTTTTAGAAATGACTATGTAGATTGATACAATGAATGTTATATGGACATGAAGTTAGCCTCGGCAATCGGTTTTAACCAACATTTGGGCTCGATTTGGGAGGTAAACTTGGGTTTCAAACAAGATAGCAACTGATCGGTTCCAAAGAGAAAGAAAAAACGACTAGAAAGTTTGGATCCATTCATATACCGACTAGAAAGGGTGCAAAGATTCACCGGAGTTCTTTTACCACAAGTTTGGATCCAAAGCTAATTGCAAAGATTCAAACTGAACGGCTAAATTTCTAAAAGGTGAGCTAATGTTTAGATAAGTTTTTAGTTAGTTCTTAGCCAACTAGCTAGTCAATCATAACTAGTTTGAATTAGTTTTAGTGACTAAATCCATTTTAAATTATAGTACGTTTGACTTTTTAACCTCAACTTTAACCACTGTCTTATTCAAAATTTTATGTAAAATATCACTTTTTTTTTGTTATGGATTGCTTTATTAACAATTGGTCTTTAAGAATGACTTAAATTTGACTGGTTTTGTGCGGATTTGTTGAATAAGACAAGTGGTAAAAAATTTAGGGACAAAAAAAAGTCAAATGATTTATAATTTAAGACAGAAGGAGTACCGGTGTATATCACATTTGTATCAAACATGCCCTTAAACATCCGGTAGACGTAAGAAGTAGTACAGTAGAATCAAAAGTAGTACAGGAGAATCAAAATGAATCTAGCACAATAATGACATATTGCGAGGACCAGTAATGTCAAAAATCATATATTATTACCATTCTAACCCCGTCTCTTCTTCCTCGTGCGGGTCCTGCGGCCCCGTTCAGGCACAGTCGGCGGCACAGGCGGCGGTACAGCACCACGATCTCGCGGCGCTCTGGATTCCAAGCCTCGCATCACGAGCTAGTTCTTTGGGGGCGAGCTTCCCCGATTGCCTGCCATTGGCCTGGTTTGGTTCTTGCGCCTGTTTCTCTTTAGGAGCTCCAGCGAATCGTCTGGGTTGGGGACTGGGTCCTCCTCGTCCTCCTCGCCCCCCTCCCGATGGGGGGCTGGAACCGGTCGCGGCATGTGAGGTGGCAACGCGACCGCCCGCGCCGCCCTCCGCTCCCTCCGCCTGATTACGGTACGGACCTCGCTCCTCGATTTGGGTGGTGCTAGCCCGCAATCTCTCTGGTAGGATTGGATTCGAATTTGTTTGGTGTCGTTAGGTTCTTGGTGATTCTAGTTGAACAGAGATTTAGTGACTCGGTCATTGATTTGAGCTTAGAATCAGAGTTTAAATAGATGCAATGCAAATGGCCTGCTCTCTGAATATTTCTCGTGTGTGTACTACATTTCTCTTGCTTTGCGAAATGTTAGACTGAAATGTCAGAAGAGAAAGTGCTAGTAGATTTGGAAAATGCACCTGTTGGAGGTAGCCATTCCAATTTGTCTATTTTGGGGAATGGGAGTAGGGAGGGTACTGCAATTGCACGTGTGCAAGTTTTAACAATTGCAGATGATTTTTCCAGCCACTGTCTGTATCATCAGTTCCTACAAGAATAGAAATTGATTAGTAATGAGAGGAATTTAACAAATTAGTATTTTATAAATGAAGATACTTAGTATTTCAAATTAAAGTATCCAAAATGCTGTGGAGTGTTGGTTTAAATGTTTTGAATTTTGTCCCAAATTGTAGCCGGTACAATGTTGGCCGTTCCTTTTCATGACGCAGCTGCTTACCTTTACAGAGAATGCTGCCATTTTTTTTCATAATCTTCATACAAAATTCTGTATGTACAAGTTTCTTTATATCAGCTTGAATGCCATATGCTGGCATGCCATTGTGAGCTTGACTTATGAGTTACGAAAGAACCACATTACAGCTTGAGGTCCATTTGCTTGTATCCTAGAAAGTTGTGTCATGTAGATAAGATGAAACAGTATTTGGGTTAGAGTTAGCTTTAGCCTTTAGACCTTCAGGGATATGGTTTTCTAATAGGGTTACTGTTTTCCTTACCATTCTCATTACTGGTAATATATTCCTAGGGTACAAATCCGAAAAAGAAAAGGTGAACGTATAAAACAATTGTGGGGATTACTCTAGCCATCACCAGTGAGCTAGTTTTGCAGTTGCCAAGCAAGCTTCTTTATTTGAATGCTAATATCAGTTTCTTGTACACAGGACAGGAGCACTGCTCAGTCCCATTATGGGAAGGGGAATTCTGCAGTTATGTTGGCAACATTTCTTGGCGAAGGTTCTGCGAAAACAAGCGATATATTTCAGAATGTAATATCCTTGAGCACTGGGATGATTCAGGAGCCTTTGAGAATTTTCAGAATTCAAAGGCAAGATTCTGGGCTCACTATCATGGCCAACCTTCTGATATTTCTTTGCCGGACCCTGATATGTACATTGATAAGGTCGACCACCGCTGCAGAGTTGACCCTGAGTTGGTAGCTGACCTGGATAAGGTACGGGTACCATTTGAAATGGATAATAATTCTGGCCTGGCTACTGGATCGACCAATGCCAGGGCAGATAACAAGTGTACCCAGAACCAGTGTGGAAACTGGGACATCTACATAGAAAAACCATCTGAAGTTAATAGGTGGGACTGGGAGGCTAATTCAAAACTCGACTTGAGTTGGGGAGTGAAGAATGAATCTTCCAGTATATGGGGTAATGGCAACTCAGGTTGGGGTGATGCTCTGGAGAAACGCAATTGGCGTGGTTCGAGCACCAACCATTACTCATCAAACAATAGAAACAGCGACTTTTATGGTGGATCCAACAATAGATACCAGCAGGAGGATCCAAGTCACACATCTGGAAGGAAACGGAGCAGCGGAGAGTACTTCCAGCAGAGGAACAAGCATAGGAGACAGGATGAGCACTACCAAAGAAGCAATTGGCAGGATCACAGGGGAAGAAATGATGAATGGCGTCCGTGGCACTAGATGATTTGCAAAAATGGTTGTTAGGGGAAAGTGGCTCTTTTGTGGCAAAATTGTGAAGGCCTTGTTAGGTTTGGTGGGGATTGGATGGGATTGGGGGATTTTATCCTCTACTAGTCAAAATCCCTTTCACCCCCTTTGATCCCCTCCAATCTGCTTGGATTGCTGATTAACTGAACAAGCCCGAAGGAATTTTGGTGAAAGACCAGTAGGTTGGAGCTTTTGTTTTGACAGTTGCTGGGCTGCTGGCAAAGCGGTGCCTGTAATGTGATGTTTTTCTTGTTATGGGAGCATGGCTGCGAGCTTGTTAATATTTCAGTGCAAAGAAATGTTCTTCACCTGGTTGTACTTCTCCAATAACACAATGTGTTATTTGGATTGGTGCCACTACAGTTCTCAAAGTTTAGAGATCTACCAATACAATTCGCATATTCTGAAATGTACCATTATAATTCTATGTTTCCCTCAACAATGCCATTTTCTATGTCTTCCAGCTGCTTGGGCCCACTGTCAGGTGTATGCATACTGTATGTCTTTCCATATGGACCTTTTTTGTCCCTGTTCCATTGTGAAAGGAGCCTGCACCCGTGGCCCTAGTCCTCTTGCTCACTCTGTCTCTCTTCTTGATACCCTTCTAGTAAATCCTAATGCTATCATGGTGTTCTTTATGCAAATGCATCTCTACTTTCTATTATCTTATTACTGAAGAATCAGCTCAATATTGTATCTGTGTTGTGCTCTAATTTTCTAACTCCATTCTCCGGTCTCCTTTGGTTTGAAGAAACAGCCTACAGAAATGTTATCTTGTTAGTGCACTTTGGCATCACGTTCACCAACCATAGTTTTCTTATTCAGTCCCAGACTTCCAATTATATTTAGAGGGGGGAAACAGCTTACAGATTAGTGGTTATATAACAATATTCTCTGCTTATTGTTTTATATTTTGTAAGAGGTCCTATCACTTAATACTTGAGGAAATTCTTATACTCAAAGCTCTGCTTTTTCCCCTCATTGATAGCAGTATTTACGGTTTGTAATTCCATGGATTAAGAAATTAGAACAATCACGTTACTGTTTCTTTAGTATAATATCTTCTACATTAGCTTGGTGTTTTTGAAGGTCTTCTCTTGTTGTGTTCGAGGAAAAAAAAAAGGTCTTCTCTTGTTTTTATGTTTGCCTCTTCTGGACGGGCTGCAAGTTACATAGAAATGAATATTGCTTCAAGAGGGTAGTCTTATTCTCATGAATATCTATATGATATGCAACTGCAGGACCAGCATGCCTGTTCCTTCTGTTACCATTCCTCGTTTAAAGTCAAACCAGCTGAACTGGAGTTTCACCAGTGCTTTTGAGGTATGTGAAGTATGTGTGTGATATTTCGTGTCAGATATTTCCTACTTATGAAATGAGGGCATTTTGCCTAATATTAGCATGCTGATCATTTATTTGTGAATGGTAACAATGGTCTTATGAAGTTTACCTTGTTTACATTGCATGGACATGTAACCACACAACATTGCAGAATTCAGTTTAGAGCAGTATGTCAATATTTGCCATGCGATACTTGGAAGATGCAGATTCTTACTATCTCATGTAGAATGTTAGTTTGTGTTCTGATATATACTGGGTCTTTTCCCCCTTAGTACTCTGTTCGTTGGTGATTCTAGTAGGATTTGACTCAATACTGCATCTCTGTTATCTTCCTTTGCTTTAGTTTTTTTTAAAAAAAAACAACAACCAGGAGTATTGAATTCTTTTTTTGTCTGTAAAGAATGACATGTGCTTATATTTGGCACAATGTAACTCATATTGATTACAAAAGAAGAAATGATTGCATTGATGTGCCATAACATCCTGCAATTTAGTACATGATAATGTAGCCGCTCTGCCAAATATACTCTATGTTAAAAAGGCATGTAATTTGGTTAGTATTTTCAGCTCCTAAATTTGACAACCATGGACCTGGAATATTTTATGAAAAGAGAATCTCTGCTGTAGATGGAAGTTGTTTTCTGCAATTCTTTTCTATATATGGTCCAAATTGTGGTGAAATGATGGTTATCCACATGTCATTCCATCACTTTTATTTATTTATTTACTTTATTCATCAAAGATCTTAATATCAATCCTTTGAGCTGCTGCAGTGATATTTGCAATTTTTGTCCATATTTTCCCATGGTCTTTGTCAGATCACAGGTTAACTTGAACTCTGCTGCAGCAAGGTGGTCATTGCCTTGATGCTCCTGGTGGCGGCTGCAGCGGTGGCGGATCCTCCGCTCCAGCAGATTGCGACAGAGAAGAGTTGACAACTTGACAGTGGTAGTAATAGCAACAAACAGCTATAGGAGCCGGCACGGGCCATGTGGATGTTGGTGCTGCTGCTGTTAGCAATTAGAAGCTAGAACCTAGCACAGCAGTCATTGTGTTGCAGAACTATGCTTGAAACTGTGGTAGCTTCTAGTAGTATTTTATTTTTATTTTATTTTATTTTCCGGTGTTTCTGTTTGTTGAAAGCGTGCTGTAAATCTGTAATACTAAGAATGATGATAATAGCGCAAGTGTCCAATGTAGTTTGGGACTTTGGGATGCAGCGGTAGCCTTGGTGGCTGAACTCCACAATTGAGATGTACTCCGTCCTAAAAAAAAAAAAAATCAATTTTATTTTTAAGAAGTCAAATAATTTTAAATTTAATCAAATTTATGGAAAACATTATCATTTCTAATACGAAATAATTATCACTGTATAGACCACGTAATAAACTTATTGGAAGACATAACTATTAATATTTTTCCCTATAAATTTGGTTTCCTTTAGAAAGTTTAACTTACTCAAAATTTAAAATTACATATTGTTTTTTTTGACTGACGAAGCATGACTGATCTGATTAAATGTCATGGGGAAACAGAAAAAAAAAAAAGAAGAAAAACAGTTCCATCAGCCTTCGGCTTCTAGGCCTTCGTCATCGTCAGGACAGAAATTAAAGGCCTCCTGGCCTGCCTGGGAAGCGCCCGCCGCCCGCCTGCCCACGCCGCCGCCGCCGCCCGACGTTCAATCTCCTACCCTCACAGTCAACCACGCCACGGCACAGCAGCCCTCGCGGATTCTCGCAGCTCACCCGAACTGCTCGCCTGCTCTGCTTTCACCGATCCGGAGGCTGGCGCGGCGCCGTCCGTGCCCCCCTGGCTGGGCCGGATTAGCCTCGCCCCGTCAGCATGTCCCGCCGCGTGTGCACCGCCCACGACCGGTGCTTGGAGCTGGAGCGCGCCGCCATAGGCCGCGCCAGGTCGGGGAACCTCGGCGTCGACGACGTGCGCAAGCTGTTCGACGATTTGCTCCTCCACGCCAGGTCTTCCTCGGTTCGTGCCTTGAACCAGTTGCTTAGCGTTATGTCTCGCGCGAAATGCTCGTCGTCATCCAAGCTCGTTGTCTCCCGCTTCAACCGAATGTTCCGTGGCCGCTCCAACAAGGTGGCTCCTGACCATTGGACCTACAACATCCTCATTGGCAGCTTCTGCCGCATGGGCCGCCTAGAGCATGGCTTCGCTGCCTTTGGCCTCATCCTTAAGACGGGCTGGAGGGTGGATAACGTAATAATCTTCAATCAACTGCTCAAGGGCCTATGTGACTCCAAGAGGGTGGACGAGGCCATGGATGTATTGGTCCAGCGAATGCCCGACGTTGGATGCGCGCCCAGTGTAGTTTCGTACAACACGCTTCTAAAAGGTTTCTGCCATGAAAAGAGAGCCGAGGAGGCACTTAAGCTGCTCCACACGATGGCTGATGGTCAAGGTAGCAGCTGCCCACCAGATGTGGTGTCATACAGCACAGTCATCAAAGGTTTCTTTAGTGAGGGTCAGGTGGATAAAGCTTATAATATGTTCGTTGAAATGGGTGTTTCACCGGATGTTGCGACATACAACACAGTAATTGATGGGCTGTGCAAAGCTAAAGCGGTTGACAAGGCTGAGGGCGTCTTCCAGCAGATGGTTGATAAAGGTGTTATGCCAGACAAAGAGACATATAATTGTCTGATCCATGGATACCTCTCTACAGGTCAGTCGGAAGAGGTGGTTCGAAGGATCAAAGAAATGTCTGCATTTGGTCTTGAGCCAGATAGTATTACTTATGTTTTGCTTCTGGACTATCTATGCAAGAAAGGAAAGTGCAGTGAAGCTCGATTGTTTTTTGATTCTATGATTAGGAAGGGCATAAAACCTAGTGTAACTACCTATGGCATTATGCTTCATGGATATGGTACCAAAGGAGCTCTTTCTGAAATGCATGATCTCTTAAATTTGATGGTCGAAAATGGTATTTCACCTAATCATCATATCTTCAACACTGTGATTAATGCATATGCTAAAAAGGCAATGATAAATGAGGTGATGCTTATATTTATGAAAATGAAGCTGCAAGGTTTGAGTCCAGATGTTGTCAGTTATGCAACATTAATAGATGCGCTTTGCAAGTTGGGAAGAGTGGATGATGCTGTGCTCCAATTCAATCAGATGATCAATGAAGGGGTGACTCCTGACAACAAAGTTTTTAACTCCCTTGTTTATGGACTTTGCACTGTTGACAAATGGGAGGAGGTTGAGGAATTATTTTTCGAAATGCTGAATCAAGGGATTCAACCTGACATCGTGTTCTTCAACACAATATTGTGTAACTTATGCAAAGAAGGACGGATTGTGGAGGCTCGGAGGCTTATTGACTCGATGGTTTGCACGGGTGTCAAGCCTGATGTTATCTCATACAATACATTAATAGATGGCTATTGCTTAGCTGGTAGAATGGATGAAGCAGCGAAGTTATTTGACTGTATGGTCTCAGATGGCTTGAAACCTGACATTGTTTCCTATGATACATTGCTTAATTGGTACTGTAAAGCTGGCATGATAAACAATGCATACTGTGTTTTTCAAGAAATGTTGAGGGAGGGAGTTACGCCTGGAGTTGTAACTTACAATAGTATACTGCATGGTTTGTTTCGGACTGGGAGATTTTCTGAAGCAAAGGAACTCTACCTGAATATGATTAAAAGTGGAAAACAGTGGTCCATTCACACATTCAGCATAATTCTTAATGGGCTGTGCAAAAACAATTTTGTTGATGAAGCAGTCAAAATGTTTCAGGGCCTGTGTTCTAAGGATGTTCAACTTGACACTGTTACTTTCAACATCATGATTGGTGCTTTGTTCAAAGTTGGCAGAAAGGAAGAGGCCATGGATTTGTTCGCTGCTATCCCTGCTAATGGTTTGGTTCCGGATGTTGGGACGTACCGCTTAATAGCAGAAAATCTCATAGAAGAAGGATCGCTAGAGGAGTTCGATGGTCTGTTTTCAGTAATGGAAAAGAGTGGTACTGCTCCAAACTCACGGATGTTAAATGCTCTGGTTAGGAGGTTGTTGCATAGAGGTGACATAAGTAGGGCTGGGACTTACCTCTCCAAGCTTGATGAGAAGAACTTCTCACTTGAGGCTTCCACTACTTCCATGCTTATATCAGTTTTCTCAAGGGAAGAATATGAGCACCATGCAAAGGCCCTGCCTGAAAAGTATCGTTTCTTCAGTGATGCCAACAAATGAGTGTTGATAAGTAAAGAGATGGCCATGCTCTTTAGTGTGGTTTGAATGTTGAAATTATGTAGAGAAATATTCTCTCATGACCTATATCATGAGTCACTGAAAATATATGTACTCCCTCCGTATCACTATTAGAGGTCGTTTTGAAAATGTTTGAATCAAACATTGGGAACATAAATCATGAATAATTTTTAAGTCGTTGAGTTTGGAAATGTGAAAATCATATCAATAGATTTGTCTTGAAAAGTACTTTCATAAAAATATACATATATAATTTTTTTCAATAAGTATTTTCATAGAAAAGATAAATCAAAGTTTTGCTTTGGAGACCGTATCGCTGTCCTAAAGGACTTCTAAAAAAGTGATACGGAGGGAGTATGTACACTTGTTATGGTTTGGTACCCCAAATATTTCAATGCTACCCTGGTGGCCTGGTGTTCTGTATGCAAATACACCTGTACTTTATATTCTCTTACTGAAGAATATGCTAAATAATTTCTTGCTTACTAATTGAGCTCACATAAAAAATGTATTCTTGAAACTGTTGTGTTCATTTATACTTTAGTTTGGCCCTACAACATTTCTGTCTGAGTTGATTTATCTCAGGAGTGATACAAGTGTTTTAAATGAAGGAGGTAAGATGCACACACACACACCAGGAGCTGTTATTATAATGTACTTGCCGGCATCAGATGCTCTCGAAGGAATGAAATTACAGAGTTCTTCATTTACAGTAGTCTGACACAAGCAAATCTCTGGGATGAGTATTCTGCATATGAATATTGGGCCAAAATTGAGGTACCAATTTTTACTTCTTGTTTCAAGAATATTTTCAGACGCTATTTCTGTTCTTGCCAAGACTTCTTTTAACACATGAATGAAATTTGCATCAGTCTGGTTAATTTTAAAAGTGTGACCTCTTTACTTGCACAAATACTGAGTGAGCTCTGAACATCTGGATAAATTTCATGCCTGGTTAGCAGATGGAAGCTAGCTTATTGATCAATCCAACTACTGAAACATCGATTTGAGTTTACAGTGGAAGCTGGCTAGCAGATAGATCCATTGTCCCTTATTTTCAATTATAAGTCAATTGCTTTGCTATGCAGAGTTCGGACAATGTAATGCAAGCATGACTATGAAGTACACTTGATAACTCATGAAAAATTTGCACTAACTGCTTGCTAACATCTTCTGTTTTAGTGTTCCAGTGGTTGAAAAGAATATGAACTGTAATTTGTAAGCATAGTGTCAGCAGTTTCTTCATTTTTGATGGACACAGCTTATTAAGTACAAATGCTCACCTTCATAATATGCGAAAAGTCACTTGTTTTGTATTTGATATATATGCGGTGAGTTAAAGATGCCTTGCATTTCCTATCTGCATTGATTGATGCACTTAGCACTGGAATCGGTAGCAGCTAGAATCTTATATGATAGCAATAATTAAGTAGTACCTTGGAAGAGAGTACAGCTCCTGTGAGTTTTGCCAGAGTGAATCATGCTCAATGCTAAAATTTCAGAGGCTAAGGTTTCACCGATGTTAGCAAGGAAATGACAGGCTAAAATTTCACTTTGAAGTAATTTTTTATAATCTCACAACTCTGTCTCTGTCACGTATGACCCAAGATGATGAAAAGTCTGAACATCTTGCTGCCATGAAATGTTTCAAGAAGACGCTTTTTTCCTGAAAGCATATAAGTATGTATACTCTTGTCCGTCCTGTTTCCTGAAAGCATATTATAACATATAAGTTTGAATATCTTGGGTCAGTGTCTCTTTTGAAAATAAGGTAGGAGCTCTGCCAATCAATTAAGTGGAAATTTGGTTATATGTACAGGGTGGCTCTAACGCCAAAAACAGGCGCACCGCCAATACAGTAGCACAGCAGCCACACAACAAAGGCTGCCCAAACGAGACAGAGAGCTAAGTGTGCACAAATGCAAAAGCACAAATGCAAAAGCTCTTCTATGTTGCTTTATGCACCTCCTTGGCTCACCTGGACACTGAATAGGTGTAGAATATTAGTTGTCAAAAATCCTATGATTGCGTTCCTTCCACAAGTTCCACATGATATAAATGGTCATATCCACTTGAAAGCACATCTTTGCTCCTTTGGAATCGCAGGCAAGATCAATTCCTCAGCTAAGGACTTGGTGGCAATCTGATGGGCCAGCTGCAGGCTTCCGAAGTTTTCCCAGGACATCTTGGGTCAGTGTCATTTTGTGGGTGATGCCTTTCCTGTTTTGATGTTATATGCCTGCTAGCTGGTTGCTGTCAATTAGATAAGGTCTCAGATGGTCTTATTTCTTGCAGTTATGATCACCTGGAGAAGCAGAAGATCATTATGAGGAACATACCTTTCTAGCAAGTTGTTGTACCAGATAGCAAATTGTTGTTGTGATCACGTCACAGGTCAAGACACCTGTAATATTGGTCATGATACTCTGTAACTACGATACCTGTCTCTGTTCTGTGAAATTGCAGACTAGTTATATGGTTCTTTGATTATGGACCAGTTGCTTGATTTTAGACTTAGTGGTCTCTACGATACCTGTCTCTGTTCTGTGAAATTGCAGACCAGTTGTATGGTTCTTTAATTATAGACCAGTTGCTTGATTTTAGACTTAGTGGTCTGTACATGTATCGTAGTTAATTTCAAAAGTATGATCTCTTCACTCAGCACGGAACGGATACATGGTTGGGCTATTTATTTGCCTAAATTTCTTGGCCGGTGATTATTATCTCCATTCTTCCTAAATTCCCAAAGACAAGGACGAACTTGCTGAGGTCCAGGCGAGAATTAGGAAGCGTTTACCTGTGGATGCATATAACAAGGCACGTATGGAGCTAGACCCCCACAAGGTTCTCTCAAATGCGAAGCTAGAGAAGTTGTTCCCAGTGTTGGAGCCTGTTCACCAAACAAAGTAGCACAAGTGTTAAATAGCATAGAGCAAGGGCACAAAACTTCGTTGTTCATTGTAGGAGGCTTAACGCATCCACATTTACTCGTCTATCAAAAAAAAAAAAAAAAAAAAAACGCATCCACATTTTTTACATTCTTCTATCATGATTCTGTGATCATGTCAAATGAGATGGTGTTTATGATTTGTCACTCGAAATTAATGATTCAATCTGTGACAACAGCTAGCACTGGAAGCAAATCCTATTCCTGACACAGGTATTCCCTAATTTCTCTGTTAGTTTTCTTCTAGCAGATGAGCAAATTTGCAGTACAGACGCATGGGATTTAATTGTTCAATTTATCAGTCATCAGATTGCTATATTTTAGGAGCCTGAAAAAGGATGCAAAATCAGCTGTCTGTGGCTCTTTCAAAACAATATCTCGCATTTAGATGTTTCTACCTTTTTATTAACCGATGGGTCTGACTATTAGGTAACTTTAACATATTCTTTAGCCTTTTTCTTTTTTCTTTTAAATAAAAACAAATAAAGATAAAATCATAAAAGGCGAAATGACTCATGCCTTATGCAAAGCATGAATTATGTAAAAAAACATAAAATCCAGTATAACAATAATAATACGAAATGCAACACGGCATAACCTTTTTTTTCTTGTTAGAACATGCCATGGATGGCCCTCCATCCGTACGAACACGCGATGCGAATGCCATGGGGAATTTTAAAAAAAAAAAAAAAGAAACAGTCCATCTAGTTCCATTCCGTCTCCAAGACAGAAAAGGCATCCTGGCCAGCGCCCGTCGCCGGCCTGCCACAACCCGCCGCCCGCCTGCCTCAGCTCGCCGCCGCCGCCCAAAGTTCCGGCTCCTGCCCTCATAGATTCAACCACGGCACGGCGCAGCACTCGCGGCGGCGCCCACCTCACGCCAGCTGCTCTGCTTCACGCATCCGGGGACTGACGCGGCCAC
Organism: Hyparrhenia diplandra; assembly: GCA_015847255.1. Taxonomy (NCBI): domain Eukaryota; kingdom Viridiplantae; phylum Streptophyta; class Magnoliopsida; order Poales; family Poaceae; genus Hyparrhenia; species Hyparrhenia diplandra. Next base: position 24,066 of record JADLZK010000722.1, read on the forward strand.
GCCGTCGCCGTGGCCGCCTCGCCCGACGTTCCAGCACCTGCCCTCGCCGAGTCAACCACTCCAAGGCACAGCACTCGCGGCTCAGCCCAGCTCACGCCGTCACGCGAGGTGCTCGCCTTATCTGCTTCACAGATCCGGAGGCTGACGCTGCGCCGTCCGTGCCTCTCTTCGCCCCGTCAGCATGTCCCGCCGCGTCAGCGCCGCCCACGACCGGTGCCTGGAGCTGGAGCGCGCCGCCATACGCCGCGCCAGGTCGGGAAATTTAAGCTTACAGGACGCGCTCAAGGTGTTCGACGAATTGCTTCTTCACGCCAGACCTGCCTCGGTTCGTGCCTTGAACCAGTTGCTTAGCGTTGTGTCTCGCGCGAAATGCTCGTCGTCATCCAAGCTCGTTGTCTCCCGATTTAACCGAATGTTCCGTGACCGATTCAACAAGGTGGCACCACCCAACACTTTCACCTACAGCATCCTCATTGGTAGCTTCTGCCGCATGGGCCGCCTGGAGCATGGCTTCGCTGCCTTTGGCCTCATCCTTAAGACGGGCTGGAGGGTGGATGACGTAGTTATCGTCAATCAACTGCTCAAGGGCCTATGTGATGCCAAGAGGGTGGATGAGGCCATGGAAGTATTGCTCCGACAAATGCCCGAGGTTGGATGCATGCCCAGTGTAGTTTCATACAACACACTTATCAAGGGTCTCTGTGATGAAAAGAGAGCTGAGGAGGCACTTGAACTGCTCCACATGATGGCCGATGGTGAAGGTAGTCGCTACTCACCAAATGTGGTGTCATACAGCACAGTCATCAAGGGTTTCTTTAGTGAGGGTCAGGTGGATAAAGCTTATAATATGTTCGTTGAAATGGGTGTTCCACCGGATGTTGTGACATACAACACAGTAATTGATGGCCTGTGCAAAGCTGAAGCGGTTGATAGGGCCGAGGGCGTCTTCCAGCAGATGGTTGATAAAGGTGTTAATCCAGATAATAGGGCATATAATTGTCTGATCCATGGATACCTCTCTACAGGTCAGTGGGAAGAGGTGGTTCGAAGGATCAAAGAAATGTATGCACGTGGTCTTGAGCCAGATAGGATTACTTATGGTTTGCTTTTGGACTATCTATGCAAGAAAGGAAAGTGCAGTGAAGCTCGATTGTTTTTTGATTCTATGATTAGGAAGGGCATAAAACCTAGTGTAACTACCTATGGCATTATGCTTCATGGATATGGTACCAAAGGAGCTCTTTCTGAAATGCATGATCTCTTAAATTTGATGGTCGAAAATGGTATTTCACCTAATCATCATATCTTCAACACTGTGATCTGTGCATATGCTAAAAAGGCAAAGATAAATGAGGTGATGCTTATATTTATGAAAATGAAGCTGCAAGGTTTGAGTCCAGATGTCGTCAGTTATGCAACATTAATAGATGCACTTTGCAAGTTGGGAAGAGTGGATGATGCTGTGCTCCAATTCAATCAGATGATCAATGAAGGGGTGACTCCTAACAATGAAGTTTTTAACTCCCTTGTTTATGGACTTTGCACTGTTGACAAATGGGAGAAGGTTGAGGAATTATTTTTTGAAATGCTGAATCAAGGGATTCAACCTGACATCGTGTTCTTCAACACAATATTGTGTAACTTATGCAGAGAAGGAGGGGTTATGGAGGCCCGGAGGCTCATTGACTCGATGGTATGCATGGGTGTGAAGCCTAATGTTATCTCATACAATACATTAATTGATGGCTACTGCTTAGCTGGTAGAGTGGATAAAGCGGCGAAGTTGCTTGGCGTTATGGTCTCTGTTGGCTTGAAACCTGACATTGTTTCTTATGATACATTGCTTCATGGCTACTGTAAAGCTGGCAGGATAGACAATGCATATTGTCTTTTTCAAGAAATGTTGAGGAAGGGTGTCACACCTGGAGTTGTGACTTACAATACTATACTGCATGGCTTGTTTAGGAGTGGGAGATTTTCTGAAGCAAGGGAACTGTACCTCAATATGATTAAAAGTGGAAAACAGTGGCCCATTGACACATACAACACAATTCTAAATGGCCTTTGCAAAAACAATTGTGTTGATGAAGCAATCAAAATGTTTCAGAGCCTGTGTTCTAAGGATCTTCAAGGTGACATTATTACTTTCAACATCATGATTGATGTTTTGTTCAAAGGTGGCAGAAAGGAAGATGCCATGGATTTGTTTGCTGCTATCCCTGCTAATGGTTTGGTTCCAAGTGTTGTGACCTACCTTTTAATGGCAGAAAATCTCATAAAAGAAGGGTTGCTAGATGAGTTTGATGGTCTATTTTCAGCGATGGAAAAGAGTGGTTGTGCTCCAAACTCACATATGCTAAATACTATAGTTAGGAGGCTGTTGGATAGAGGTGAGATATTGAGGGTTGGGGCTTACCTGTCTAAAATTGATGAGAAGAACTTCTCACACTTGAGGCTTCCACCATTTCCATGCTTATATCACTTTTCTCGAGGAAGGAGTATCATCACCATGTAAAAGTCGCTGCCTGAAAAGTATCGTTTTGTCAATGAAGCCAATAAGTGAGGGTTTTTAAAAAGTGAGAGAGTTCAGTTGTTTTGTCCATGCCCTGTGGTGTGCTTTGAATGATGAAACTCTTTAGAGAAATATTCTCATGACCTGTATATTGAGTCACTCAAAAATATATGTACACTTGTTATGGTTTGGTAACCGAAAGTTTCAGTGCTCCTAGTGGCATGGTGTTCTGTATGCAAATACATCTTTACTTTCTATTCTCTTACCCACATAAGCTGATAGCTAAAGCAACAAAATTATAGTTGTTCTTGAATTACAGAAGCCTGACACAAAGCAAATCTCTGGGATGAGGCCAAAATTGAGGTACCAATTTCAACTTCTAGTTACAAGATTTTTGTCAGAGATTATTTCTGTTCTTCCCTAGACTTCTTTGAACACATGAATGAAAATAGGATTAGTCTGATTATTAATTTCAAAAGTATGACCTCATTACTTGCATCGGTACCTGGCTGAGCTCTTTATATCTGGTTAAATTTCATGCATGGTGATTATTCTATCTCAATTCTTCCATTCATCATGAGGTTGCTGAACTACAGGCCAGGCTGAGGAAGTGTTTCCCTGTGGATGCATATAATGTAACAAGGCATGCATGCATGGAGCTGAACATCCCCAGTGTTGGATCCAGTTCACCAAGCAAAGTAACATGTGTCAAAGAGCGAGGGCACATAACTTGTCATTGATGCTAAATCAAAGGGCTTACCAGCCTGCGCTGTAGCCTGATTAGCACCGAACAGCACTGTTTCCTGTACAAGGAGCCACATGAACAATGTCTAGGAGGAATGGAGTTTTTTCCAGACAAAAGTTGCCCTGATATCCTTCCCATGGCCTCTGGACTTCAGTTGGGAGTATACTGCGCTGCTGTCAGGGCCACCGCTGGGGTTGCAGAAGGCTGAGACTCGCTGATCCGGTTCCTGGCTTGGAGCTGTCCTGGCGATCAGAGCCTGCACCTGTTGGAGATCCGCCTGTGCCCGCTGTGTTGGGACAAGGTGGTTGAATACCTGAGGCCAACATGTCTGACACAGCAAGTTGGATGTACAATGACTGAACAGGGCTAGGAAAGCTTCAGCAAGCGCCTCATCACCGACCCAAACATCCATCCAGAAGGAGCAAGACTTGCCGTCACCTAGTTTAAATCAAAGGGCAGAGCTACTAGCCTGCGCTGTTTGTGGTTACAGGCAGCTGAGTTACATTTGTTGCAGGAGCCTTAACCCATCACATTTGCAATTCATTCATATCATTTGTGCTTACAGATCTCACGCTGCAGAATTTTGCTTCCATTCGGGAGCAGCAGGTCGGAAGGTTCACTCAGGTCTGTTGTAGACATCAACTTTCTTACTTCCAATTTCTAGGGAGCTGTTTCTCTTTGTGCAACTGATTTTATTAACAGAAACAAATGGAAAATATAAGGTAACTAACTTGACACTTTAGCACAGATATGTTTGATATTGGATCAACAGCTTCAGTGAAATGTTCGAGATTGTGTAGAATCACTTGTTGACATAGTACAAAAATATCATCATATAACCTCTTCAGGGGATTGAAATTAGTGTTTTCGAAGCTGATATTCGTTTTACCAGCAGTTTCGTAGGACAGACTCTTTCCTACCATTTCCTATATCGAGAAAGTTCTTCTCATCTAATGTATGAGAGCTCCAATTGTAGTAGGTCCTAGTATTCCTTTATGTAGTGCATAATTGTAACTCGCATACTGAGTTCAGGCCTAATTAGTTGATGGTTCTATACTAATTTTCATGATTGGACGCAGGTTGGTGCCCATGGCACTGGTGCAACATTACCTCCAGTTGATGTGCAATTAGCATGAAACTGGATACCCCTGCCAAAGGGACAATAGAGTTATCGAGGGAGGAGGATCCTGAGTTGTTTTATCTTCCTCGCTGTGGACTTGGCGGCCTAGGTGTTGTCGCAAAAGTTACCCTCCAGTGTGTAGAAAGACACCAGCTTGTGGAACATACATTCGTTTCCAATGCAGATGAAGTCAAGAAAAACCACAAGTAATGTTTCGTGGTGGCAATCTTTATGTAGCTGTTTGATTGGTTTGCCTGTGCAGTTGTAACATCCTCAGATTTGTTCCTTTTTCCCAATTTGCAGGAAGTGGCTTTCCGAAAACAAACATATTAAGTACTTGTGGATTCCATATACTGACACGGTTGTTGCTGTCCAATGCAATCCTCCCTCAAAACGGAGAACCCCAAAGTTGGGATCAAAATATGGAAAGGATGAAGCTTTACAGCATGTTTGGGACCTTTATCGTGAGTCACTGAAAAAATATAGGTACGTACACTTCTTGCGGTTTCCCTGACTGCACAAATTGGCAGAGATGTGGAGATTGTCACTTTGCAAAAACTTGCAAACTGGCAGATTGGAGAAGATGGTGAGAAGATGGCAGAGATTGTCCACTAAATTACATCACAATATGTAATGTTACCTTCACAATGTAGGAAAGAAGCTCCATCAGAGGAAGCTGGTCCCTCCCAAGCCCAAAGAAAGGCACCCCAAAGAAAAAGAAGTCACACATCAATAAGAAGCTGAAGAAGGCTACAACCAACCCACCTATTACAGTTGTTAGTAGCATCAGGAGGCTTGTCTACAAAGACTAGAGCCTGTGAGCTGCTTATGATCTGCTTTTGTAATAAATTTAGAACTTGTATGCTGGTATGATCTGCTTTTGCGCGTGGCTTTGGACTAGGCTTTGGACTAGTAATTGGTATGCTGGAACCTAGTGGTTTGTGAACCTGGGATGTTAATTAAAGAGCTTACTGATATGTTGTTGCTCAGTTCTATCAATGAAATGACAGATATGGTCTAAGTTTGTGATTCCAACTTGTGATGGCCAATTACATATATATGGTACTATATAAATATGGTACTATTTCAACTTCTGCATGACACTTTTTTTTTATATGAAAGAACAGGACTATATGACACTGTTTTTTTTTTTATATGAAAGAACAGGAAGGGCAGAAGCCCCTACTGGAGATTTATTAAAAATGTGGGCTAACAAGAGCAACCTGAAAACAAGTTTAGAAATGGAGTGTTGGAGGGAGAGTAGGACAAATTAGGAGACAAAAGAGGTGAAGAAGATGCTACAAACAGCTAAAATAAATCTGTTCGAACAAACAATAGCATTTCAACAGAACACAAGATGTGAATTGATACCATCAAAACACACATTCATTTCACCTTCCCCTTCAATTTTAAGGTAGCATACACTGACACAGACACACATTAGCTAACCCAGACAGACACACATTAGCTGTTCCCTTCCACCTACCAGCAACAGCGACACTGATCAGGCGATCAGGACACTAACAAAGACTGAAGAATGGAGCACAATCCACAACTTCCTCGCTTCAAGTTCAGGCTTCAGTTCAGAATTCAGTCCAGGCTTGCTATCCAACACACGCATTAGCTGTTCACTTCCACTTACCAGCAACAGTGACACCAATCATCAGGACACTAGCAACGATTACAAACACAGGCGCCACAACTGAAGAATCCAGCACAATCTGCAACTTCCTCACGTCCAGTTCAGGATTCAGTCCAGGCTTCAGCTCAGCAGGTGTCGCCTTCAGTTTCGAAAGCTCAGCTACGACAGTATCCAGTGTCTGCTTGACCTTTTTCAATTCTTTCTTCAATTCAGCATAACAGTCACCTGATGCATCCTCCTTCCCAGTCTGCAACTGGCGTTCATGTGATTCCAAGGCCTCATACTCCAACTCCGAGCGGATGAAGCCACAGGTAGTAGGATCACCCTGCATTCAATTCAAAACAGAGTGCTGCCTGTGAACCAGAGTAGCATCAAGACACGGTGAGATGAGGTCGGTCGACAATGCCAAAAAAATCCTAACCTTGATGTTGTACGGGCACTTGACGAACCACTCGTCCTTTGTCGCCGGCTGCTTGCTCTGGATCCGGACCAAAGGAACAAGGCCGGGGGCCCTCCGCCGCCGCTGGCCGTCGCGCTCGAGCCCGTCGAAGTTAGCTTCGTCATCGGGCTTCCAAGTCCACTTCCCGGCTACGGCTTCAAATGCTGGGCGCGGACAAGAAGCAGAGCGTCGATGGCACCAGAAGCTGCAGCTCGCCGTGGCAGTCGGCTCCGGGGAGGGCTACAGAATGCAGTCTAGGGTTAGGGTTCTTCGAGGCCGGAGAAGAGCGCGGGCGGGGACCAAGAGAGACGGAATGAGCGAGGTATGAGGAGAAGAGCGCTCACCGGAGAAGAAGCGGAGTTGGAGACTTGGAGGAGCAGGGTCACGGGGCTGCGCGGCGCTCGATGGGATGAGATGGAGGTGGAGAGTGTGGCGGTGTTTCACTGTGCCGTCGATTTGTGTTCGGTGCCATGGAACACCAAAAAGCTACAGCATCAACCCTTTAACCGTTGATTTCGTGGTTATAATCTCACATGTGTGGGTCCGAATCTTTTGAGCCTAATTACAACATAGATAATAATTATCAAAACAAAAAAAATGCGGCGTCAAAAACCTAAAATATTTCACCAACTAAACACCCGAAGAAGAAAAGGTTCGTCTACCGGGAACACCAGTAACCATTTTTTTATTTTATTATCTAATGCGGGTCCCATAAACAAAATATCCCAACCAAAATAAAAGGCGTAAAAAAGGTCAAGTATCCAAGGCCCTCCCCTTATGTTTACATCCTCATCTTCAGACTTCATCATATTCAAACACTACAAGGTCCCCAATTTTTCCATCAAATGTTTAGTGTTCGACGGTTAATAGATGACCATGGCTCCTAGTCTCGGCAAGACTGGCCTCCGCAGCGATGAGGTGGCCCCACCCGTTAAAGAGCATCAATCCGTCATGGGCTAGGCTCAAAGGCAAGGATGGCCGTGGATGCCCTGGCGGCGGCGGTAGCGACGACTCTTCATCATTACGATGGTGCCCATCCGCTACGGCGAGGTTGGTAGCGGACGATCATCCCTATGTGTTGCTTCTCCCCATCATTGAGGGCTCCTTCCATTGCCTACCTCAATGCCAGGAAAAACAAATAATTATGTGGACCTATGGTTACCTAACACACATAAGCCCTAACACACATAAGCATACAGAGAAGCGTCAATCATTATTCAGTCTACTTATCCATGGATTTCATCATTAGCCATTACCAATTGGTATGGGCAAATGAATATGGGTGCAACGGGGACGACGAGGAGCCAAGTGGTTTTGGATTTGATCATGCTTTGATTTATCCAAACCCTCCACAATAGTCAGCCATTGTTTTATCTAATCCTTTTGTGTCTGTTTCAAATCAGCTACTTTTCGTTCTCGTAGATTCAAGAGTTTTTTTTATTTAATTATTCCATTCTTTTTTGTTTGTCGATTCTTTAAGTGTGGGATGTTTAGTGTTCCATTAAAAATATACTCACGGTGACTATCCATTAAAATATATTGTATGTTATGGTTAGGACCCCTTGTTTCTCATGTTACATACGTCTAGGTTCGCGAGAGCCGTGACAAGTTTGCTCCAAGCTCAGAAATCACCTCTAGTTAAATATTCCTACTATACGTTCTATATCTAATTACTTGTTTGTTCTTTCTTCATAGCATCTTCAAAATTCCCTAGCAACCATGTTGGGAATTCAGCTACTCCCTGTCATAAAAAAGTTTAATTATATGAATCGTGCCGGTCAAGCTAAAACTTAACCAAGTTTACATTGATTAGTATTAACATTCATGTCTCAACCAAGATTTATTATGAAAATATAACCTATCATTAATCTATTGCTACTTAATGTTTTTAGTTTTTTTTAGAATTTCGGTCAAAATTAAAATCGATGGACTCCTCCGAAAACAAGAATTATATATTCTTTTTGAGTTTACACAACGAACCAACAGCGTTACCCACGTGGCAAACGAACCCTAAAAAAAAAAACCGAACCAACAGCGTTACACTTTTTTTCCCCCTTCCTTCCGTGTTCAAATCCGGACAAGGACCTGATAAAAAAAAATCCGGACAAGGACCCAGAGTGTTCTAACTTTTCTCTTTTTTTAAAAAAAAAGGGAAACCGTGTTTTTTTATATTAAAATAAAATAAGAATATCTTTCCATCTCTCTGTGCGTTCCTCCCCGCGACGACGTTTCTCGAGCTCTCTCCTCTGTTCCCTCCTCTCCTCCCCTGCCGCGGCTCCCTTTCCTCTGCCCCGCTCCGCTCCGCTAGGGTTTTGCCGCCGCCCTCTCGCTCGCTCGCTCCGTTCCGGCTCCGCGAGGCAACCACCATCCGACCCCTCGAAATGGTGGATGTGGAGGAGGTTGGGAACAAGATGCAATCGCAGATGCGTCTGCACTCCGAGCCGGAGGACGCCGCCGCCGACGACCTCCCCTGCCGGCCCTCTTCGACAGGGCGTCGCGGCTCCACGCCCTGGCTTCCAGCTCCGCCCTCGACCAGGTGCGTCCCTCCCCCCCCTTCTTCTGGGAACTGGGATCGCCCCGCCCCGCCCCTCCTCCCGCTCACCGAGACACGCATAGAGATCGGGCGAGCGGTGCTTACGCGCTTGTGTTTTCTGCCGTGCAGGATGGGATCCGCACCGGGGTTGATCTGCTTCGGCGCTGCGACGAGATGGTCAGCAAGCTCGGCCTCTTCTCCCCAACGAGACCAAGGAAGACGTCTCCACCGCGAACCTCAAGTACCTACTCGTATGTCCATCCCCTTCATTCTACTATCCTAGTACAAGTCCATGTAACAGGTCGTGATGGTACTAGACACCTGGTCAGTTTTATTCCGTTGTCAGCACAATTGCAAAATCACGCCTGGTCAGTTTTATTCTGTTGTCAGTTCAATTGCATATCATGCCTTATCAGTTTTATTCAGTTGTCAGCACACTTGCAAATCGGGCCTTGTCAGATTTATTCAGTTGTCAGTACAACTGAAATTCACAACAATGCTAAAAAAACTTTAGAATTGTTGCAGTGTTTCACAAGTTCGATATATTCTTCTGTATACCTGATCTTTGTTTGCAATTGTAGGTTCCGTATTACCTTGCGGAAATGACTGAGAAGATAGCGCAGGAGGATCGGATCCCGGTTCTTAAGGCGTCACAGGACCATTTGAAGGTTATCAATTTGCCCTCACACATTGTTTCACTAGGTGCATCTTTTTAATTCGTTTTAAAACGAGGGGGTCTCTACTCTCTAGCATGGTACTCTGTCATCATGTTACTTCCTTTTGCACTCCGTAGGAGTTCATTGCTCTATGTGAAGTACTAGAGCTTATTCCAGAGGATGAGCTAGAATTGTCTAGGCAGAAGCAGCCTGATACTATGGCAAACAGAAGAGCGCAGAAGGTGAGACTGAATTGCTTTCCCTTTAAATTCTTAAGGTTTCAGTCAGGAGTTTGTACTCTGCAATTGGAGCACAGTAATATGGGACATGTTTCTCTTGTTGTGCTGAATCTATTATGCGTATGCACACACTCATTTTACTCGTATAAGTTGTCTAAGGTGGGTCGGCTTCCTGTAATTCACCCTTTATGTTTTTGATTCTTTTCCTAGGTTGCCCGGTTGAAACGTCAAAAGGCTGCAGAAACGAAGCTCAAGAGATCAGAGAGAGAAAAGAAAGGCGTGGGACGCTCATTGAGAGCAGCTGCGTTATCTGCCCCAATTGAGGCTGGAGAGGAAGATGACCTGGAGGATGATGGGGAGGAAGAAAGAGAGGTCAGCATCCCATTCAAATTAGAATTATCCATGGCATACCATTAGTATGGCCTTGCTTTCCTTGAAAGATTTTTTTTTCAAAATAAAATGAACTCTGATATTCTAGAAGATAAAGCTTTTCCATTTGATGGTGGTAATTTTAATTTCTTTTAGTCTGATGCTTATAGGGAGCTTTACAATTTGCTGCATGTAGCTAGCTTCTTTTAGTGTATACACTGTATGCTCCTTTTAGTGTATACCAAGCCCATGAGAATCGTTTGTTCTCTTTATTCAGTTTGTGACACAGAAACAGTGCTACCATTAAATTTATCCCATATCAGTAAAATCCACACTTCAAGGTCTGCAATTTTTGGCCCTCAGTGCACTTTATATGCTATTTTATTTCTCACAACTGAATAATTATTTTGGAATCTTGTTGTTAGTGTTTATTCATATCTTGTCAATGTATCCTCCAACTTGTATGAGTTTGCATTCGTTTTTTATATTAATCAGAACATATGCTCTTGTTCTGATTTCCTCTTTCTATGCTGCAGGCTTGGTTAGCTACCATCTCATTGGCTCTCTGCAAGGTTAGTTCGCTGCGCCGAGAAATATTACATAACACTGATTGTTGAATTCTTTTTTTCTGTTTCAAAAATTGTAGTACTTGCATTCATAGTAATATTTGCATTAATTAATATATACATCTTTATTTTCATATACAGGCTTTTGATCTTCTCGACATGCTAAAGAAGGAAGAAGAAATGCTTCTAGCTGTAAAGGAAAGGAAAGCAAAGGTAATGCTAATATAGTTGTTTGGTAATTTCTTGGCAGTAGCATTTTAGGTCAATTATTTTCAATAAAACATTTTTTTTTCTTCAGAGAATGTGGAAGTCTCATGCTATCATGTTTCACAAATATGATAAATGTATATAATGTCTGCTTTTGTGCAATTTGGATCAGATGTATTGCTAGATATAGTGACAGAGTTTCAACTTGGAACCAAACTTGAGTGCTTTGTGCAATTTGCAGATGTATTGCTAGATATGATGACAGGGTTTCAACTTGGAACCAAACTTGAGAAAAATATTGTGAAAAGAACTAGGTGGCTTTCATGTAGGTTAACCCGCAAGGTTTTAAGAGTAGCTGTGTATCTCAAAATTTTATGCAGGGTTTGTTTAACGTTAACTGAAGATATGCTGTCTTGTGAGATTTGTTTCTTACGATTAGCAACTGATACAGAACACCACTGGAAGTATTTGACCCCAATGTTTTTTGGTGGAAGAATTATAAATTTTTGAATAGTTGTGTTATGAAGAAAAAGTGGATACTGAAACTTTTAAAAGCTACACTTTATAGAATCCAGTAGATCTTCTACCAATAAGCAGCCACTTTCACTGATGGTGCTTTGGCTTCCTATATTTGCATGGCTGTTTCAATTAAACTCTGCATGCATATGAAGACTTATTTTGTTAACCAGAAAAATTGTCTGCTGTAACATTTTCATTTCTTCAGGGACGGGAATGCATTTGCTCGTGAAATGCTTGATGAGCGAACAAAGAAGGCTGAAGCATGGCACCATAATGCTGCCAACCGTGTGGCATATTCCAAACCAGCTGATCCAATCACTTGTGCAACATTTGCTCAAGATGTCATTGAAAGGCAGAGCAAGCGTTTCACAAGCTCACGAGCACAAACACCAGCCCCTGATATTTGGACCTGCAAGTCTTGGTGGTGGTCTAACCAGTGAAAGGGAAAGAATGGCAGCAAAAGTTTTTCAGCCTAGTTACAGGTATGCCTCATGCCTTGAATTAAGTGTTATACCCCAAACACCTCAATGTTGACCATTTTTATGTTATGCATTTCTGCTAATCATGATGTTTTTTCTGAATGTGGAATAAGCACTAGTAATCACAATTCCTAATGACTGAAACACACTCTGGACTTTCTCCTTATCGGCGTAGCCATAACGTAAAACAAGTTTTCAGATGTAAAATGCTTAGATTTGCTGGTAAAGACTGATTGATACGATATTCCTTGTATCCTACCCCTGGATTCTTGATGCTTCTGAGGATCATGAAGCATGGTCAGAGCTTATGAGAGTGCCATCTGATTCACTTCCTTTTGCCTGTTCGTCTTTGCCTGAATCACAGGATGCCAACAATGAGCATAGAAGAAGCTGGTCTGCGCGAGATGAAAATGATGGAGAAATGGCAAGAAAGGACCGCCGAGATGATGAAAGAAGCGAACTCAGCGTGGCACAAGGATGGCAGCAGCTCGGCCCAAGATGACGAGGACGCCGAGGAGGCGAAGGCAAGGGCGTGGGACGACTGGAAGGATGACAACCCTCGCGGCGCAGGCAACAAGAAGCTCACGCCCTGTGGCTAAGTTGTGAAAACACGCGCTGTATCGATAAATACATACTCCACATAGAACACGATGCTCATGTAGATTGTACGATGTTTGATTCGATCGATATTTAGTCTGTGTTTTCTCTAGTGATGCTCAGTGTATTATAGCCTGGGTGTGTGTAAGTGCGATATGTCCTCTCTAATACGATACATTTTTCTGGAGCATGGAAAATCGTATGCAACTGTCATGCTGCTGGGTGCTGTCTGGCTTACATTGAAAGTCTGCACCAGTACAGTCAATTTTATTTTACCTGGAGAATGGAATGGCCTATCATATATAATACCATAATCAAAATGGTTTGTCATATATTAGGTCATTTTGTGTATTAAACCTGTATCTAGAATGTAATTGTTTGTCAGATCCCCTCACCTAGGATGGTCTGTCATATACCTGAGCACAACTAGCCCGGCCCGACCCGGCCCGAGCCCGACGGGTTTTGGCCCGCCCATGAACCTTACTGGACAGGGCCTGGGCAGAGATTTTGAAGCCCGCAAAAATTTTTCTTGGCCCGAACTAGGCCCGAAATACATTTTTAGCTACTTTGTAGTGTAAAATATGCGGGCAGCCCGCCCAAGCCCTGAACCGGCCCGAGCCCGCCCAAAAAGTTAGGCCCGACTTGCCCGGTGGGGACGTCATGGGCAGGATTTTTTTCGCCCGAAATAACCTGGGATTTTTCGGCCCGGCCCGAACCCGACCCGGCCCGAAAAATGCTCAGGTATAGTCTGTCATAAGGTCATTTTCTATAAATTTTGGTAGGATGTACTCTTCACGACTTGACGTGTTGCAAAGGTAGTCAGTCATATATACTCATATGATGTTGTAGTACTGGAGAAAGATGATGTGTTGTCAATGTTGATAGATTATTAGCATATATAGAAATCTGAGTATTTTAGGATGGATCATCTATTCCTCAAGCCAAACAAACACCGCCCCCATCGCATTTACGGCTCGCTCAACAACTCTCAAGTAAGGTCTCATTGTCACTGGTGTCTGGTGGGTGAGACACAGCGTGTGCAGCTGCAGCAAAAACGGGACTGCAGGCTCTGTCCTTTTGCTGTTTTTCATCATCAAAAGGAGAGGAGAGGACAAGGAGGCAAGTGCAGCCGTAACGCAGCCGAAATTCCTGATGAGTTTCCTATCCATCCAACAACTACTCCCTGCTGTTGCTGGCTCGCTCATCAAGGGTCTCACGTACTACGCTATCTCTGTACCTCACTGTCTGTTCGTCAGGTTAGTTTCCTGACACTTTACGAAACGTCACGCGAAGTTTCCTCGCACCTTCGTTCGATTCAATCGCCATTCGACCTGCTGTGTATGTGTGTACTTGTTTGCACCGTATACGACAACAAAACGTACCCGGTAAAAATGTAGCAAGTATGATATATCGTGTGTGCCTCATGATACTGACGTCTGTTTGTTTAAGTACTCGTGATTTTTTTAAAAAAAAAGTAGACCGATATCACGTACACGATCGATGCCGACTTGCTGTCCCTTTCTCTGAACCAGTAGCTACTCCCTCCGTCCCAAAATAAATAACGTTTTCGACACCGATAAACATCTACCGGCAATTATATATTAAAATAGGATTAATATTTATATTACATAATTAGTATCATTGGAAAGATCTTTTGATCTAGTTTTTTTAACAAATTTATTTGGAGATTTAAATCTTCTACATATTTCCTACAAATCAAGTCAAACTTGTAAGACTAAAACCCAAAACGTCGTTTATTTTGGGGACGGAAGGAGTACGCACGAGTTCTTACGGATAGGACTTTTTTTTTTAAAAAAATACTGCACCCGTGTACGTGTCTCTATAACCGTGTTGGGTTGCATAGTGCGTGGTGGTGGACAAAATTCAGTTTTTATATCAGCCGCGAATTGACCACCGTTGCTTGGATCATGGTCGATCGATGCATGTCACCATCAATGCACGATCATCGATCTCTCCCTTGGTTGTCTCTATAAAAGGTAGCCTAACATTTAATCAATCAAGCTTTGAAAACCACAGAGACAATATCAAAGTGACCTCTAAAATTATATATGTTTGCAAAAGTTAAATGGATTAGAAACCAAACCTTACGTGTTGCCAAACACACGACCAAAATCAATTGATCGCCGTACGTCGTTGGTCCCATGCATGCAGAGAGGAACGACGACGACGCATCCATGGCGTCCACCGTATGTACGTACGCGTGTACGGTGTACGCACACCTATAGCTCTCGATCTATTCTAGACGATGGAGATTTGGAGAGGAGGAGGAAGAAGCCTTGAAAGCAGAGGAAGAATCGCATCGCGTGTCGTCGAGGGTGAGTTTTGTTTTAATTTCGGTGAGCTCCATCAGTCAGCAGGTAGGCCCCGTACGTGCAGGTGCGAACGAACCGGCCGTTAGTTTCCCGCGCCGGCCGGGAGCGAAGCTTCGTGGAAGCTCACTTCCCCTCTCAAAAACCCTCTATAACTTCTCGTCTTCTCCACCCACCATCTTCCTGCCTCCTTCCTCAAATCAGTCCCCACCTCGATCAATCCATCCATCCTCAAATCCCTCGCCTGCACTGCAAGGTACGTCGCACTGCACCGATCGCCGGCCATGAAGCTGACCATGCCTTTCTTCGGCAAGAAGCAGCAGGAGTCGACAACGACGACGATCAGCAAGAAACGGACCAAGCAGGGATCCGATAAGACCGGCGGCTCCTTCGGCTCCACCACCTCCTCCTCCTCCTCGTCCGACGACTGCACGTCGCCACGCACCGTCCTCCCAGTCCGATCCACATCGCCGTCATCCTCCGCTGCCGCCATGGGTAGCAACAAGCCAAACCCAAACCCAATCCCAAAGCCGCCGTCCACAACGACGGTGACGCGGGAGGACCTGGAGGTGGCTTTACGCCGCGTGGTGGAGACCGAGGCGGAGTTTGCCGCCGTGCTGGCGGAGGCGGACGCGGCGGGTCTGGCTCCCGAGGAGGCCTTGGCGGCGGAGCTGGCCGAGGACGAGTCGGAGCTCCGTGACGCGTTCGCTGTGTTCGACGCGGACGGCGACGGACGGATCTCCGCCGAGGAGCTCCGTGCCGTGCTCGCCTCGCTTGGTGATGAGGCGTGCTCCGTCGAGGATTGTCGGCGCATGATCGGTGGCGTTGATGCTGATGGTGATGGGTTCGTGTGCTTTGATGAGTTCTCGACCATGATGATGATGTTGATGCCGACGACGACGACGCAGGGGTGGCTGCGTGAGGGGATTGAGGGTGTTGTTGCTGTAGTGTCCGTGTTGCCGTGTACGTGATGCTCTCGTGTTCTTTCTTCGTCGTCTTTCCATGTTGCCAAATGATCTGTTCGTAGCTATGTGCAGCTGTTTTTTGGTGTCTGATCGATCGATGTCAATTCTTACTCGTGCTACTATATCATATAATCAGAGATTTTCTTGTTCTTTTTCAGTCAGAGGTTTTGTTGTTCTTTTTCAATCAGAGTTTTTGTTGTTCTTTTCCAAATTCCAATCAGAGATTTTGTTGTTATTTTTCAACAAGAGTGCCTAACTCTCTGTATATATTTTCTTCTTTTCCAATCAGAGATTTTGTTGTTCTTTTCCAATTCAGAGACTGGTTGAGGTTGACCAATTGCAATAAATTTGTTTGTCCACAAAATGTACGAAAAACGGTCGTTCAAGTGCAAACTGTCAAACATGTACACTTACATCTATATAAACAACATATACTCCCTCCATCCCAAATTGTAAGTCGTTTGACTTTTTTGACAGCAAGTTTGACCACTTGTCTTATTCAAAAATTTATGCAAAATATCACTTCTTTTTGCTGTGGCTTTCTTTATTAATAAAAGTTTTTAAAGAATGCTTAAATTTGACTATATTTACATAATTTTTTTAAATAAGACGAATGGTCAAATTTGGAGCCAAAAAAAAAAGTCAAACGACTTATAATTTGGGATGGAGGGAGTACAGAGTATACCCTAAGCAATATAATGAATTCACTACAAATGTCACTGCATGCTATTGATAGACACATGTTGCCTGCCAATGGAAAATTGTGTATTCACGCGTGTTTCGCTATTGAAATATTGATAGATACGTTGCGTGCTTGCTAATGAAAAAATGTTAGCCTTAGTATGCGGTGCTTCTATATTCCTGTTAGATAAAGATTTAGCTAAAACTCAAAAATAGTTAGCATCACCAAGCTTTTAAACATGTTGTAACGTATAGAATACATATAAATTTGAAGGATCTTACGAATATATTCTAAGTCAAGTCCAAGTATGTGATGTATTTGTCAAGCAAAGCAAATATATTCTAAAGATAATGTAGATTGTAAGCTCACATATTGAATTGTATTGAAAAACATACTTGTTGAACATTATAGGCCGGCTTGGTTGCCCTCCAAAACGTGCCTAACAAAAAAAATTGTGGCAATTCAAATCTTTGGTGCTTGGTTTAAAGTTTGGGGGACCGATGGTTGTATCCAAATCGGTAGCAAGGTTTTGGCAACCATATATCAAAATTCTTGCCAAAGTTTTAGCAACCAAATTTAACATTGCCCTAATTTTGGCAAGGTAAATTTTGGATAGGAAAAAAAAAAAAAAAAACAAGCAGGCCCTATCTCCTTTATCTCTTTACACCTATAGACCTGGTCACCTGAGCATTTATGGGCCAAGGCAAGCTCAACTCAGGCCGAAAAAGCCCAATTGCTTCGGGCAAAAAAGATCATACCCATGATCATCCCACTGGATGAGCCAGGCCCAAGGCTTAACAGGTCACCCACACTGTGAAAATGATTGAAATAAATATTTCAAGATAGGATAGGGTAAAAAGATGTCACTGGGAAGTGGAACCTATGTTCATGTCTTGCCTAAGGACCGAGGGCTGGTCCAAGCCCAGCGGGCTCAAAGCTAGTCCGGGCTTTTGCTTAGTTTTTTTACCTTTTCTCTAATTATTTTTCTGACACAAAACACATTCGGTTTGTGATAGATAATTTACATCCATTTTCTATGCACCACACACTTTCATCCATATTTTTATTGTTTTCCGCTTTTGCATCACTCGTATGTGCGTCTTCAATATGTGGTTATTACTCCCTTTGTCCAAAAATATTAAGGAAGGGTGTAAATGTTTGGTGCACATAAAACAAGAAGAGAAATAGAGAGAGAAATGTATTGGGAAAGAAAAGGCAGAGAAGAGAAATGTTCATTGGGAAGTGATTTGAAATCTATAGGTCAAGTATTTGGAGTTGACAAAGGAAATCAACTCTTCTTAAATGGCTTACAGTTTATCTAAAAAAGTCAAAAACGTCCTACAATTCGAAATGGACAGAGTATCTATCTAATCTTTTAAAACCATGAAGTGTTCTGACTAAGACTCTGCTCTAAAATCTTTGTTTACGAAAGAAATAACTAAGAGAGCCAGATTTTGTAGCTAACTCGACATGATCATGGAGGAGTGCAATGGTTACCGCGCCACGCGCACCACACGGACAATGTTCATGGCGCTAGCACATGAACACAAGGCACTTAAGCTCATCATCTACAGGACTACAAAATTATAACCTAAATCACGAGAATACTCGTTTAGTCTAACTAAATTCGAACAGGGGTCAGATCTCTGATCACGTATTGCCAAAATCCCCTGTAGTAAGTCATTGCACCGGTGGCAAGGGAGGGTTTTTAGCAGAGATTAAGGTAAGGTGTAGATTGACACTTCTGGCCTCTACCAATGAAATTAGGGACACAACTTGCGGATGTGACATATTGCTACTCTTCTAGTACAAGAAATCTGCCAAAAGTTGATATGGAGGGAGTAAAATCCAATGCAGTGCACTGCAATGCAGCGAAATTCTCCCCTGATCCAGAATTCCATGCATGTCCACACTCGCAATTGCAGAAGCAACTTCGCGTGAAAGTGTACAAATTAAAGGTCATCGGCCACACGTGCAAGCGAGACACCGCGAAGCCACTCGAGAGTGTGTCGTCCTTCGTTGACTATCCTCAAAGGACCTCAACATGCATGCATTGCGATGCGCACACAGGTTAAAAGGAGAGAGAGTCAGGGGCTACAAGCACCACAAGCAGGAGAGGGCCGAGAACGAGCACTAGCTCGGCTGGCTAGCGCTGCAGGTGTGCACGCAGCCCACCACCGTTCGAAACCCAGGTTCAACGGTGGTGTTCTCACCGGGATTTATTCCCATAATAATTTCAGTTGCTCCTCTCAATGTGTGCCGGTTATCTTGTGACCCAAAGTGACGCGTTGCATGTGTTATCCGACCCGCACTAGTCCGCTATACTACGGCATGCACGACTATATTGTTAAACATACGATTCTCATGTCCAAACATATGTTTAACTTTGACTACAATAATACTAATCCTTACTCCCTCTGTCCCTAAATAACTGTCGCCGTTGGTGTGCTTGCCGTTGGTGTCTTGCCACAAGTTTGACTCGATTTTTAGAAAATGCGTGCAGCATTTGTGTCTTCAAATAATTTTGTTAAAAAAATAGATTCAAATATCTTTCCAGTGATATTAATTATGTATCATAGCTATTAATATTTTTAATGTAAAATTAGTCAAAGTTGTTTCTCAAACGTGAACTTAAACCGAGACGGAAGGAGTAGGTGTAATCGCTCGTGTGAGTGCCACAAGTTTGACTTGATTTATATAAGATGGATGCAACATTTGTATCTCTACTTAGATTTGTTGAAAAACTAGATTCAAAGATTTTTTTCTAATAATGATACTAATTATATATTATATATTAATATATACTAGTTAAAGTTGTTTGTTAGGAAGCGAAAAAGAACATATATTGACCGATGCAGGCCCAATGAGCTAGCGTCTCGATCTAATATTATTGAGGTTTATGCATTCAAACAAAAACAGAATGAAAGAAAAACCCAAACTAGCTAACGGAAGAATGCAGAAATTCAGTTGTACGTACTTCGTACATGCCAACACTCCCACACCTTACATAGCGATGACATAGTACGCCCGGCAACATCGATTGTATCGCCTACCTAAAACTCCCTAGTGTTCTTGGGCTCTGTAAATATAATAATCCCTCTCTGATGCAGGTTTCCACCAGAGGGGGGATGTCTGAACTCTGAAACAACAACAGAGGATGGGTCAATTGACAAGGGAATGCTCCAAGCCTCAAACAATGCCACCTTGCAAGACAAATCAGATGGCGAAGATGAATTGTAGGAGAATAATTGCAAGCTGCATAGTTGTTCCACTAAGATGTGCCAAAAATAGATCCACTAAGGTTTGTTTTTTTTCCCTTCTGATGAAGCAAACAGGAGAGCATCCCTTATTGGGTTTTTGTTGAAAACAAGAGTTATTTGCAAAAGCAGACGACCAAAGGAACATGAAAGGAAAAAGAGAGAAAAATTACACGAAAGCATTTAGATGATTCTATCAAGGGAGGTAACTCTTGTTTGCCATCTTGGCGAACTCAGACTTGAAAATTTCCTTGCAGCGAACAACTGTTGGTGTTAAGATGAAATTGCTTCTTGTTGTCCAAGTACTCCAGCTAAGCAAGATAGTAATCTCCATGAAAAAAAAAGAACCGCCAACTGAGATTTGAAGTCCTCTAGAATAACAAGGATGATTTTAAGGCTAGGATATGGGCCAAACTTAGCAAGGACGGGGATGCAGCCCAAGGTATGGTTGGTAGGCCGAATTTGTGCCAGGCCCAACTGCCTTCCTCTTCGGCTTGCTGCAGGCCAGCCTTGCTTCAAAGAACTTATTATGCAATTCAGTATATAATCCCTTGAATAAACCTCCAAATAAGATTTCATTTTCCACGCTGTCAAACACTACATCATTATTGTTCCCAATCCATCATCATCTCCATGCATGTCAATGCGACACCTAATTTAATTACAAATTCACTCACTGTCCCTCGAATGAATCGCCATCGATCACCCACCTCATCAGCTGATCTCCTCCCCTCCCCTCAAAACATGTCGCGCATGGCAGGAGCCACCATCGATCTCCATTTGGCTCCGTGCTGTCACTCTGTCACTGCTTAGCTAGCTCCCAGGAGCATCATCACCTGAGCGTCCGTCCGGCCGCCATGCCGAGACCGAGTAGAGTGGCCACGAGCTCCAGCACAAGAGAAGGCAGCCGGCGTGCTCTCTGCAGCTCGCCGCCGGCGCCGCGGCGCACCGGCTGATCAGGCCGCACCTGTCGAGCACGTCGTTCCCCTGCCTCATCGCGACGTAGCTCAGCGGCACGCGCCTGAACCCGCCCACCAGCTCCATGCGCGCCGCCCACCGCTGCAGCCGGTCGTGCCGCTCCCGCCGGCGCGCGCCGTCCCGCAGCAGCACGTCCCGGATCTCCTCCCCGAGCACCGCGCGCTCCACCTCCGCACGCTCAGCGGCGGGGCGGCGGTACGCCTCGGCAGCCGCGTCGAGGCTGTCGTACACCGCGGCGTAGTAGCCCAGCGCCTCGCAGAAACGCTTCCGGAACGAGACGCCGCCGTGGCTCGCCTCCTGCTCCGTCACCACCACCACCTCGGGCGACAGCGCCCGCAACGCCGACAGGAAGCTCGCCAGCGCCGGCGGCGTCTGGAGCTGCTGTGGCGTCGACAGCGGCGGCGAGACGAAGCCCATCGGCGTGGCGGGGCTGCTGCTGTCGTCGCTGTCGTCGTAGCACGCGCCGACGCTCGGTGGGCACGAGGTGGACGCCATCTGCTGTAGCCGCCGCGCGACGCTCGCCGTCTGGTTGAAGCGGTGGCCGGCGCTGAAGGTGCCCGCGGGGTCGTCGGCGACCGCGAGCAGGCGGTGCAGCTGCAGGGTGCAGACGACCGCGCGCGCCTCGCCGGACTTGAGCCCGAGCACGCCGTGCAGGTTGTTGGGATCCAGTGCCTCGATCTGGCCCACCACGCGGTGCACCTGGAGTGGCACGTCCAGCTCCTCGTTCTCCTCGGCGAGCTGCTCTGATATGTTGGCGAGGAGGTCCCCGTCGTCGTGGACGATGGTGAGGCGCAGGTGTGGCGGCCCTCCTGGCCGACGGTGGAAGTCGTGTAGGAGCTTGATCCATTGCCATGGTTGTGCTGTAGGCCCCGCAATGTCGATGATGTGGACATTCTGGTCACGGTGAAAGTGAAACAATCTTATTACTGTTACATGTAAAATAAAATATATACCTCTGTTAATAAAAATGATAGGTTTGACTCAGGACTCTGTTATATACGTATAAAATAGTTTGAATATTAAATCAAAGTTCCTGATTCTCAGGTACTGTACTTAGCACTATTTCTTCATAAATAATAGTGCCATTGATCCATCTTTTATAATTCCAATTTTTGCTAGGGTTTATTAGCACAAGGCCGTGTCAATTGTGATTAATTTAGTAGGAGTAGCTCTGTTCGATCGGTGGACTAAGCTAGCCAAGCAGGCAGAACCTTTTCGTTCTCCATGGCCTCAAGGATGGCACAGTTGGCGACGGCGACGGCGGCCCTGGGGAACGGGCTGAGCTCGAAGAAGCTACGCCGCGCGGCGCGGACACAGCGCGGGTCGAGGTGGTCGGAGGGGTCGATGAGCGCGTCGGCGACGGCCGGGACCATGAGGCGGACGAGGCGGCGCGCCAGGGCGTCGGCCATGGGCACGGCGAGGCGCCGCAGCGGGCCGTCGCCCGCGGCCGCGGCGAGGGCGCCGGTGGCGCGCGCCAGGCACCGGCCGGCCCTCTCGATTGCGCGCCGGTCTCCACGTGGCCCGCGCACCCGCACAGGTCCCGTACCAGGTGCTCCTGCTGCTGCGACGGTGGCGGCGCGCTCATTGACATGTCGTCGTCGTCGGCGTCGTTCTGGGTTGCCAGGGTTGGCATAGCCGGATGCATGGCCACGCGGCGGCAGACGATGGCAACGTTGCGTGCACGGCAGGACGATGGCAACGTTGTGTGCACTGTGACACGCGCTGTGTACAACTACAGTGTGTATAAGCTGGCAAGCTCACCTATACGCTACAGTTTGAGTGGTTGGACTGGGAGCAGGGATTGCAAGTTCATGTACTCGCCGTATTTATACACACAGGTGACACGTATGTATGTACATGGGATACTTGTATTGTACGCATGAATACATGCAAATTAAATATATGAAATGTAAAGGCGACGCCGACGATAACAAGAAATTTTAGGGTTTTTTCTTGTTGTTGATGCTAGAGGATTTGGACGTAATGAACCAAGCGTCTGAGGAAGCTAGGAGAGCTAGATGGATGAAGACAAGCAAGTAGCTTGATTAGCTTCGCCGTAGTAGCTAGACTGGTAAAGTAGCAATGGTATGCTCTGAGGATATCCGATCCTAAGTTTGCTGTGGCATTGGAGATGAGGATAACTCCGTATGTGTCTTGTGTTTTTCGTATCCATTTGGAAGGAACGGACAAATTTACTTTGTGGTCATCCTCCTAGGACTATGGAGCTAAGACTAGCTAGCTAGTTTCTAACTGGAATTTCGTCCTTGTACGTCGTAGTTTCAGAGAAGAAGTTTTTCCATATACAATACACCGTGTACCTGGCCGCCATGCTTGGAACTTCTTCCAAGTGCCGGCCTAATCAAAGAAGAAATAGGACTTATGACAAGTGCTACTACCAGATTTCCTTTAAACCCAAACGATCCTTCTTATTAGTCTATGTGTGCGGACGCCCTTTCTTATATGTAGCATTATCCACATTTAATTTGTGATTTTTCTATATGGTAGTTCTACTGCTAATTTCTTCAAAGAAAAAAAGAAAGATTTTGGGAGAAACACAGATTTGGGTGTTTTTTTTTTTCGCGATAACGCCTAGGCGCATTTTTCATTAAGTACAGATTTGGGTGTTTGTCTCTGAACTAGTAAAATACAAGCGAGAATCGGTTCAGGTGACTCTCCTGAAATGAATGTCTCTTTGTGGCATTTGCGCGCGTGTTTGGTAGGATTTTAGATTCTTGTAGAGATGTTTCAAATCCATATTTCGTTTAGGAACATTTCTCTAGTGGATCAGAATCACTTTATGGAACCATTTGGCTAGCTCGTTGGATTCTTGAAATTAGAACTAGAATTAGAAGAAACCAGATTAATTTTAGGTGTTTCTTTGGACTAGTATAAAAGCGACAATCGATTCCAAAGTGAATCTCCCTAAGATAGTTTATTGTGGCATTTGGTAGTGATTCTACTGAGAATCTAAAATGTTATGTATATGTTCAACTCCCAATTGATACGAGCACACAAAGAGATGAAAAACTTCCACCAAAATATCATCGACATGCTATATATGTATATGTTCGACTCCCATTGATAATGATGTGATATTGTGTGCAACATCGACTCCCACCACAATCTTTGATGACGGCACACAATACCACAACCTAGAAAAGTCAGCTCTGCACACGTAGCCTAGATTTACGTCAATGATGCAGCTCCGTCCTCCGATACTTACACTTGCACCTCGATAGAGCCCATCCATGGCAGTAGTAAGAGTCGACCCACATGATGTGGACTCTGCGATGATGAGTTCACGCAATTCCTTCTTTGTTGGGTGACTCTCAATGTCAAACTCAATAGTAAAGGGTGGCCTTGCAAGTGGCGGCCTCCTCCATGGTGGTGGCTTGGCTTGGCACCTTCATGAGGTATGCTGCATGTTTATGGAAAAACTTGGTCTATTGAATTTTGTGATGTTGCAAGATATGTATTTTTTTTTTATGTTGCGTCGTTGATTTGGAGATGTTACTACTTCATGGTTTTGTGTTGTTTGCTCTAAGAAATAAATATTTTGATATTGCTCAAGGGTATGTATCTGAGATGTTTCTTTAGTTGACTTTTGGATGTTGTTGATTTTTGTGATTTTGGAAATATTTTTTGTGTTCTTTGTTGTAATAGGCAATTTGGGATGTTGCCGTAAGACGTTTCTACATGCTAGAGGTATTTTATTTTATTTCCTACTTCAATGGTTTTCATTAATTAGTTTGACTATTGGATGTTGCATGTTGATTTTCATAATCCTTGGAGATAAACATGCTATTTGTGATATTTTATTTGTATAAGACATTTCTATATATAGTGTATATCTAATAAGTCCATGACAACAATTATGTATCTAGAAGAAAATCAAAACGTCTCTTATAATTCGAAATGGATGGATTGTACTTCTCCATGTTATGTATTTGGACATTAATTGGATGATGTTGCACGTAATATCCACAACATATAGAGATAATATATACTTTGGTGGGAGATTTTTTCTCTTTTATCTTTGCAATTAAGCCGTCTAACGGACGAGCTAGCAACGCCGCCAGCCCGCCACTTAATAGAAGTGTAGAAGGTGCCTAGGTCATGTTCCTGTCAATAAGTTGGCTACAGTAATAAAAAAATAAAAAAAATGTCAA
The DNA here is from genome assembly GCA_015847255.1 of Hyparrhenia diplandra. Classification (NCBI taxonomy): domain Eukaryota; kingdom Viridiplantae; phylum Streptophyta; class Magnoliopsida; order Poales; family Poaceae; genus Hyparrhenia; species Hyparrhenia diplandra. Next base: position 49,070 of record JADLZK010000722.1, read on the forward strand.
GTCCATCTCTCTCATAAACATTTTTTTAAAAAACTCAAGTTTCATTACTCATACCACGCAGCTAAATCGCTGGTCACCAAACCCTCAAAAAACCAAGGTGCAATATCCCAAGTGATTTGCATTTCACTTGAATAGAAAACGCCGCAATGGCGTGAGCTACCTTATTACAAGCTCTCCGGCGCACGCATACCCTAAACTAGATCTCTGAATTCAACATTAGTCTAGGGGTATATGATCTTTGTGCGCGTTCATAAAAGTGGAAATAAAAGGGCTGGCCCAGGGGCAGCCCAACCCAACGCAAGGATCATACAATGGTCCATTGTACCATTTGTACAGTGAACTAAAGTCTCAGTGTGGCCCGGCCCATTTGTACCTCAGTAGTAGCAGACTGGCAGTAGGCTCATCAGGTGCTATTGATCCCCCTCAATCAAAAAATATATATATATATATATATATATATATATATATATATATATATATATATATATATATATATATATATATATATATAATCAGGTGCTATTGATAGCGAAAAAAAAGAATCATACCTTTTGACCCATCCATGGAAGCTATTTGTAGTGGACGTTTTGTTAAGAACCACACATGCGTAAATCATTTTCGAGAGGCCGTTGAGTTTCAATAATGCGAACACATGGTTGATTTATCTCAAATGTGTTTAGTTTTGATGTAGTGATTGTCAACACTCAACATTCTTTCTCTATTTTCTTTTATCTTTTTCGCTTCGGCTATGGTTCACCGGCACACGTGGAGTGTGTCGAAGACGTATCTCTTGGTTCGTGTTGTGCGGGTGTGGAGCTCGGAGATGGTAGCGACGGAGAGGTGAAGGTGCCAAGGAGGACGTGCCGGGCCGACGGACCGTGGAGGTGAAGGACGGACGTGAGGCTTGGACCGAGGGACCGGGGTGCCGGGCGGCTAGCCATGGTGGTGACATCCGGGACATCGACGGATGCAAGAGGACGTGGCAGGACCGTGTCGATCGGGTCAAGACGGCGCGTGCGCAAAGGCAGAGCGGGAGCTCGGATGACTTGGCGACTCGGGCGGTCAAGACGGCGGTGACACGTGTCGAGGAGGTTTGGTGGTTTGCCCTCAAAACCATCGGCGCGGGTTTCGTGGTTTGGGCCTCAAAACCACGGGCGGGTTTGGTGGTTTGGGCCTCAAAACCACAGGCGCGGGTTTCGCGGGTTTGCGCCTCAAAACCCGGTGTTCGGCGGACGGAAGGACGGCACGTGGCGGCATCGGGGAGATTGCGTGGAGGCAAGGCTACCGGTGAGGAAGGGCGCGGTGGCCGTCGGATCGAAGATTACCCAGAGTCGACGGAAATAGCCTTAGGGTTACAAAATCGACTCATGTATCCTAGGGGTAGTTTAGGCGGAGGGAATAGGGGCTATTTAGCGAGAGGCATACCCCTTCATCCTCCCTTGCCTCTCTTTTTCATTTTTTCGGTTAGGGTTCTGAGACCGAGGTGTGAGAGGTCCACCGATTTGTACCAAGTTTTGCGAGCAAGGGCTAGTTGTGATTAGCCCGTCACGGGGGGTGACGTTTGGATCGATTGATCGGTGTTCTTTGTTGTTCATGAGCTGTGATTTTGAGTTCTTCACTTGTTCTTCCCGAGTTCATCCTCTCCCCCCCTATTCTCTTCGCGATTTCTTCGATTTGGCACCGTTTGATCTCGTTTTTCTTGCGTTGATTCGTGCTAGGACGTGAGAGGATCATTTCCACCAAAGGGTTTGAGCTAATTCCTCACGAGCACGTAGATCGGGCGAAGTTTTGGATCAAGGTGACCTTTTGGGTGTGTTCTTCGTGTGATCCGCGATTTTCTCGATTCACTCCATCAATCTCGAAATTTCAAAGGGGAAATGGTCACCCACATGCCTAGATACTATGGCTCAATTCTTGTGACCTGAGGTTTCGATTTGAGTGAGTTTGGATCGATTTTGGGGTGAGTCGCCACCGGCGGGGTGCTGTTCGCGCGCGCGTCGGGGTGACCGGACGCACGACCGGACGCGCACGCGTCTGGATTGACCGGGCCGCTCCGGTGCTGTCCGCGCGTCGGGGTGGCCGGACGCTCCGACCGACGCACGACGAGCCGAGCGGGCGGTCGGTCCGGCCGATGCGTCGGCGAGAGGTTCTGCAAGGGCGACCGGCCGGACGCCGATCGGCGCTGACCGACTCACCGGTGAGTCCGGTCGGTGAGTCCGGCCACTCTGCAGGTCGTTTTCTTCCCGTCTCTTGCGTGTTTGTTTCGTTCGGTTTCCGGTTGATCATTTGTGAGTCTAGAGCAAACTCTAGCTCATCTACCTTGCATCCAAGGTCGTGATCATACCGTGTGGTGTGTGCTTTTTTGCTCAGGGGTCGTGAGAGCTACAAGTCATCTAATTCGGAAGAATTTAATTGAGGCTCCCATTCACCCCCCTCGGTCGCCGTTCGGTCCTTCAATTGGTATCGAGCAGGTTAAGGATCAAATCCACCTTAACCGGTTCTTGATCCTTGAGAAGGGCGACATGGAGAGGTTTGGTCACTTTGGTGGCAAGCCTCCCGGAGTTCGATGGCACCAACTATCCCTATTGGAAGATTAAGATGCAAGCGCATCTCATGGGGATAGATTGGAGAGTGTGGGAGATCGTTGAGGGCGAGAACTACCAAGTGCTTGCCGCTCGAGTGGGTGAGGATCAAATAGCCCAACACAATGCCAACAACCGAGCGAGGAGTGTCTTGTTCTCTAGCCTCAAGGATAGCGAGTTTGAGAGGGTAGCCACTTGTGAGGCTGCTAGAGAGGTGTGGAAGACTCTAGAGAGCTACCATGAGGGAACCCCACAAGTCAAGGCTCGCCTCTACGAAACCTACAAGAGAGAGTACAATAATCTCATCCGGCTTGATGGCGAGACCATCGATTCTCTCTTTGCTAGGTTTCGGACGATCCGCAACAAGCTTCTCGTGCGAACAAGCCTTCGGAGAGGTTGGACGAGCACGAGAAGGCGATGCGGCTCTTGTACGCCTCGGATCGGAAGGTGTGGGATGTGAAGGTGTCCGCGATCATGGAGTCCGCCAACTACGACACCCTCACTCCCGACGAGCTCTACAAAGAAGCTCAAGTCTTCGAGATTGAGGCCCGGATCCAGGCGCGGCTCAAGAACCCATCTCGCGCCCGAATGTTGCACTCGTCTCCGGTAAGAGCGGTTCCAGTTCTTCTCGCTAACCCTTCACGCATTTCTTTCGCCTTGTCTTCCTTGGTGTGCGTGACGAGAGGAGCGGATGGAGAGCCTTGGGGATGATGAGCTTGCACTAGTCATCGGCCGATTCTCGCGGGTTCCACAACAACCGCATGAACCGTCGGCGTGGCGGTGCTTCCAAGGGCGGATGCTTCGAGTGCGGAGATCCGGACCACTTCGTTGCCGCCTGCCCCAAGAAGAGCAAGGACAAGTACTCCGGCGAGAAGTACTACTCCAGCAAGTACGACGCCGACAAGCGCAAGGACAAGCGCGAGTACACCTCCGGCAAGCACAAGTCCAAGAAGGGATTCGACAAGGAGGCGATCAAGAAGAAGTACCTCAAGCGTGCCAAGGAGCACAAGCACGCCTTCCTTGCCTCCCTCAGCGACCTCGACAACGACTCCTCGGACGGGCAATCTTCTTCAAGCGATGAGGAGTCCGAGCGCAAGGTCGAGGACAAGTTCAATGGACTTTGCTTCTTCACCAACTCCAAGTCCGAGGGCTTCTGCACCATGGCACTCGATGGAGCGGTGACCGGCGGCGTCAAGGCACACGCCGACGACTCTTCTTCTCCTTCCTCCGAGGTATCTCCTACAATCGAATCTCTTTTCGATGAGGTTGACTCTTTGGGCGAGGCGCTTGTTTGTCAAGAGAAGTTGCTTAAGCGTGCCGCTAAGGAGAGAGAAAAGAGTTTAAGGAGAAGTGGGAGATGGCGGTGACCGAGATAGAGTTGCTTAGGAAGCCGGTTCTTTGTTTTTCGATGAGACGGAGTGTGATGCTTGTCTTTGTGCATATGTCTAGTATCATGTCTTTGCAGTCCAAGTATTCTCGCTTTGTTAGATGAGCATGTTGAGTGAAGGCTAGGCCTATGTTGTTGAGTGCGTGCAAGTCATGTCCCGGCTTGCAATCCGAGAGTTGGCGAGAGAAGGCATCCAAGCTTCTTTGTGCTTGAGAAGGCCTCGAGATAGCACCTTGTCTTTGAAATGTGCTAAGTGTGAAGCTTTGGAGTTGGAGCTCATGTCTTGCAGGCATGACAAGGGGAGAGTTGAAGAGGAAATCACATATCTTCGCTCTGTCCTGAGTTGGGTGTCTAGTGGAGAGCCGCAGCTTGGCATGATGATGAGTCAGTTCAAGAGGGGGACTGACACATCGGGATTAGGCTTTGCTATAGGTGGGAAGAGTGAAGTTATCTATGGAAAGATTGGTCAAGGAAGTGGTTTGAGCCCGAGTGAGAAACCCACAAACACTCCCAAGTTGACCAAGAGCACCCCACCTAAGCCTACCCAACCCATTGTGCAAAATGGCATTCTTCAAGAGCCCACCAAGACTCCACCTCCCAAACAAGTGTGGCTTCCCAAACCGAACCACCTCAAGAACCCACTTGACACCTTGCCGGGATCCCCGAGGAAACCCTTCCTAAAGCCAAGACCACAACAAGAGTGAACCATCCACCCAAGAGAGTGAACCAACCACCACCCAAGAGAGAGGTGAGGTATCACTGTGAGTATTGCCAGAGAGATGGTCACTTGGTTGAGTTTTGCTTCAGGAGGAAGAGGGATGCTAGGCGTAGAGTGGAGTTTGAGAACCGTGACATGTACCACCCACCTCTTGGCTTGTATGAGAGGGGTGTGCGGTCGGTTCGAGAGGCAGTTTTTGCTAGGCCCGAAGGTAGGAGGTCTCGAGAGATTTGGGCCACGTTTTTGTGAGACCGTTTGGCGGTCGTGTTCGCGTGTGGATGTAGATCCTCACTTTGGGAGTTTTGAGGTTGAGAAGAGGAGTGCACCACGCTTTGCTATGCGTGGTGAGAAGTTTGGAAAGATGGGGCGTGGGATGTTTGTTGTGCCTAATGCATATTTGGGGCAAGATGGTCAACACTGGTACTCTTCCAAGTTTACTAACCCCAGTGTTGTGCCATTTGCTCATCCCATGTTCTATTGTTGATGCAGGCTGGAAGGCTGGAGGACATGTGGCTCATTGACTCCGGTTGTTCTCGACACATGACCGGAAACTCTCAGTGGTTCTCCAGCCTCACCCCCATGAAGACAAGAGAGTACATCACTTTCGGGGACAGCAACAGAGGGAAGATTCTTTCACGAGGGTCGATCAGGATCAACGACCACTTTGTGCTCAAGGATGTGGCGCTCGTCTCCAACCTGCACTTCAACCTTAAATGCGTTTCTCGGCTCATGGCGCACGGGTATGAGGTAACGTTTCAAGGTTGGATGTTCTCGAGTTTTGGACTCTCGTGGTGATCTTATTTCTTCGGATCGTGCCATTTGGGCAAGTCTTTCGAGCTGATTTCTCTCGTGGCTTTGGCACCTCTTGTTGCTTGTTGGCCGGGTCCTCCTCTGATTTGTGGAAGTGGCATAGGAGACTAGGTCATTTGAGCTTCGATCTCCTTGCGAGGTTAAGTTCAATGGATCTAATCCGAGGATTGCCTAAGCTCAAATTTGAGAAGGATTTGGTTTGCCACCCTTGTCGTCACGGGAAGATGGTATCGCTTCCCACCACCCGGTGATTTCGGATCATGACCTCTAGACCAGGAGAGATTCTTCACATGGACACGCTTGGTCCATCTCGGGTGAGGTCAGTGGGTGGGAAGTGGTATTGTCTAGTGATCGTTGACGATTTTTCGAGATACTCTTGGGTCTTTTTCATGGAGGGCAAGGATGAGGCTTTTGGTTTTGCTCGTGATTTGATTTTGAGACTAAGGGGCGAGTTGACAGATACTGACCATTCGAGCGATTCGCAAAGTGACAATGGCACAGAATTCAAAAACTCTCGTTTGAGTCTCTTTGCACTAACTTGGGTGTCGAGCACCGTTCTCTAGCCCTTATGTTCCACGCCAGAACGGGATTGTTGAGCGGAAGAACAGGGACGCTTGTGGAGATGGCAAGGACCATGCTTGATGAACACAAGACTCCGAGGAAGTATTGGGCCGAGGCAATCAACACGGCGTGCCATGTCTCCAACCGCATTTTTTTCCTCCGTGCTTTCACCAAGAAGACATCATATGAGTTGCGGTTTGGGAGACGCCCAAGGTGAGTCACTTCCGTGTGTTTGGATGCAGGTGCTTCATTCTTAAGCAAGGTAACCTTGACAAATTCGGAGTCTCGACTGTTGATGGTATCTTTCTTGGTTATGCCTTGCACTCACACGCCTTTTGAGGGTTCTCAACCTTGAGACTAACCGCGTTGTAGAGACGTGTGAGGTAACCTTCGATGAAACTGCACCTTGTTCTTCTTCTGTGTTTGAGTGTGCAGGAAAGGAAGAGATGGAGCAGAGCATCTTTGTGGAGGAGGAGGGGAAGATGTTGGTCGGGGTGATCCCGAAGCGACTCCACCGCTTGCCCCAGTCGACCCTGCGACGACGACGACTGCCCACGGACCAGACTCTACTACCACTACTTCCTGGGGTCCGGTGGAGCAGCCTCCTCAGGGCGAGACGGCTGCACCAGAGGAGGTTCCCGTTCCAGTCGAGGGGGAGGCGACATCTTCGCGCACGGCGCCTCAGCACATTCAGCGTCGTCACCCCCAGGAGACCATGATCGGAGGACTTGATCAAAGGGTAACTCGTTCCAAAACCTATGCTATGTGTCACTTTGCTCACTCTGCATTTGTTTCCACTATTGAGCCCAAAGATGTTGACACAGCTCTATCTGATGCGGATTGGGTCAATGCCATGCATGAAGAGTTGCAAAACTTTGAGAGAAACCAAGTCTGGGTCTTAGTGCCACCTCCAGCTCAGTGTCATCCCATAGGAACCAAGTGGGTGTTTAAGAACAAACAGAGTGAGGATGGGGTGGTTGTGAGAAACAAAGCCAGATTAGTTGCCCAGGGGTTTTGTCAGAAAGAGGGAATAGACTATGAGGAAACTTTTGCTCCTCGTGAGCCCGCATAGAAGCCATTAGGATCTTGCTTGCTTTCGCGGCCTCGAAGGGTTTCAAACTCTTCCAGATGGATGTCAAGAGTGCTTTCCTGAATGGGTTCATAGAGGAGGAGGTGTATGTGAGGCAACCCCCGGGGTTTGAGCATCCTAAACACCCAGACTATGTGTACAAGTTGTACAAGGCCTTGTACGGCCTGAAACAAGCCCCTAGAGCCCGGTATATGAGCGACTGAAAGCTTTCCTATTAGCTAAGGGTTTTGTGATGGGGGCTGTAGACAAGACCTTGTTTCTGCTTAGGAAGGACAATGACATACTCCTAGTCCAGATATATGTGGATGATATCATCTTTGGTGGCTCTTCACATGCTATGGTATCGAGTTTTGCGAGAGATTATGAGCGGGGAGTTCGAGATGAGCATGATGGGCGAAGTTGACCTACTTCCTTGGACTTCAAATCAAGCAAACCAAGGATGGGATTTTTCGTACACCGGGGCAAGTACACGAAGGACATGATCCGCAAGTTTCGCATGGGTGAGGCCAAGCCTCTTTTCGACGCCCATGTCGACGACGACGGCCTGGGACGAAGACAAGGATGGAGAAGCCGTGGACCAAAGGGGAGTACGAAGCATGATCGGTTCGCCGCTTGATCGACGGCGACGCGCCCGACATCCGGGGCTTTGTGGTGCCTCTGCAAGACGGTTTCGATCTTCGCCCGCGCACTCTCACTCACAGGTTGTGAAGAGGATCTTCGTGTACTTGCGCGATTTACCCCCGACTTTGGCCTATGGTACTCGGCTTCTTCCACTCTCTCCCCTGGTTGGCTATTTCGATTCTGATTATCTTTGGTGATCGTATGCATAGAAAGTCCACTTCTGGTACTTGTCGAGTTTCTTGGTACTTCTCTTGTGTCTTGGTCGTCTCGTAAGCGCCCCGGGTGTCGCCGGTCGACCGTTGAAAGTAGTATGTTCTTCGCCGCCGCTTGTTGTTCCCAATTGTGTTGTGGATGGTTGCCACTTTGAGAGACTTTGGGTTGAGGTTTTCACGTGTACCCTTGTTGTGTGATAGCATGGGAGCGTGAGTGTAGCCAAAAACCCATCCCGCATTCCCGGACCAAACACATAGAGGTGAGGTATCACTTTTCTCGAGAGATCACCGGGAGAAAGGGGATATAGATGTTCAGCATGTGTACACAGAGCAACAGATTGCGGACATTTTCACCAAGCCTTTAGATCAAGTCCGTTTTGTCCAGCTTCGAGGAGAGTTGGGCGTGTGCTATCCCTTTTGAGGGGTAGCTTTGTAGTTGATGTACAGATGTAGTGCTAGGTTTATTTTACTTTGTGCATTATCTTGTATCATATTGCATTCATCATGTACATTTTTGCATCTTGAGCTTCTTGGTTATATTGATCACAATGAGACTATGCTCTGTTTAGTGTAACAATTACTTGTTGGTGCTTATTGCTTGTGCTCCTTCTGTTCAATTGGTATATGTTATGAGCAAAGCTGTTTTTCATGTGAACTTGCTTAACAACGATGAATCTTGCAAAATGTTCACCATTGAGATAGTTCCTAGCATGTTTAAGTTGTTGAGATCCTTTGTGCTTATCATGTATGCTAAGGTGACTATGTCTCATTCACTGAGTTATACACTTGCTTAGATGACCACATGCTTTCATATGCTAAAATCTGAAATTTAAGCTAAGTGTATGGAAAAGATCGAGATGGGTCCATACCGTCCCACATCCAAGTCTTGGGACAGCTTCTCATTGCACTTGAGTTGAACCCGAGCTTGGTAGTGTTTGACCTGCACCATTGTCTTAAGCTTCTGATTGCTCACATGCATAGGCTTGACATGGTTGATTAGTAAAGCATGACGGTTGTGGATAACCACTCGCACTCATGTCTTTGGACCAATGCTTGTATCCGCTAAATCTCTGATAATCTTAAAATGTTGTTGGCAAGTGTTGGTTCTTTCTTTGGCATGATGGATAAACTTTGCTTGGGGTAGTCCTCTTGATATACATGTGTAGCACTTGGTAGATTTCAAACTTACTTATGCTATGTGCTACTCTTTTGTGGTGGACACCTTTTTAAAATGCTTAAAACCGAATCAAAATGCTTTCAAGTCATATCTCATATCTTTTGATCAGTTTGAGCACCGTGTTAAGCACTTGATTTTGTTGCCATGACACTACCTAGAGCATCTTTTCATTTGGATGACTATAAACTTGGAGCTCACTCATTGCACTTTGCATGCATTTTCATCGCTTGATTAGTGCATGTGCCAACAAGGGGGAGAAAGATACAAAGACAGTGAATTGTGAATTGGTATCTTCGGTGGATCGCACTAGTCAAGGGGGAGTAACTCTGTGGGGAGTATCTCTTTACCACTTTGAGCTAGATGTGTTGAGCCTTTGCCTCTGTCTTGAGGGTCTAGCTTGTGTGTGAAAGAAATTGGTAGAGATTGGTTTGGAGCCGTGCTAGTGGTGTTGAGCCTGTTCTACCTCTTCTTGAGGACTAGTCGTCTGTTTAGCTTGGTTGTGTCGAGCCTTTTTTGCCCATGTCTTTGGGAACCAAGTTTTTGCTCCATGTTTGCTATCCGGTTAGGTTGTCTTAGCTTGCCCGGATGTGCTTTCTTCTATCTTATTCTGTCTTTGTGTTGAATGTTGACAATGCACTCATCAAGGGGGGAGATTGCGAACACATGGTTGATTTATCTCAAATGTGTTTAGTTTTGATGTAGTGATTGTCAACACTCAACATTCTTTCTCTATTTTCTTTTATCTTTTTCGCCGGGCTATGGTTCACCGGCACACGTGGAGTGTGTCGAAGACGTATCTCTTGGTTCGTGTTGTGCAGGTGTGGAGCTCGGAGATGGTAGGCGACGGAGAGGTGAAGGTGCCAAGGAGGACGTGCGGCCGACGGACCGTGGAGGTGAAGGACGGACGTGAGGCTTGGACCGAGGGACCGGGGTGCCGGGCGGCTAGCCATGGTGGCCGACATCCGGGACATCGACGGATGCAAGAGGACGGGCGGGACCGTGTCGATCGGGTCAAGACGGCGTGCGGGCGGTAGCGGGGAGCTCGGATGACTTGGCGACTCGGGCGGTCAAGACGGGCGGTGACACGCGTGTCGAGGAGGTTTGGTGGTTTGCCCTCAAAACCATCGGCGCGGGTTTCGTGGTTTGGGCCTCAAAACCACGGGCGGGTTTGGTGGTTTGGGCCTCAAAACCACGCGCGGTTTTCGCGGGTTTGCGCCTCAAAACCCGAAGTGTTCCGGCGGACGGAAGGACGGCACGTGGCGGCATCGGGGAGATTGCGTGGAGGCAAGGCTACCGGTGAGGAAGGCGCGGTGGCCGTCGGATCGAAGATTACCCAGAGTCGACGGAAATAGCCTTAGGGTTACAAAATCGACTCATGTATCCTAGGGGTAGTTTAGGCGGAGGGAATAGGGGCTATTTAGCGCAGGCATACCCCTTCATCCTCCCTTGCCCTCTTTTTTTCATTTTTTTCGTTAGGGTTACAGGATCGAGGTGTGAGAGGTCCACCGATTTGTACCAAGTTTTGCAGAGCAAGGGCTAGCTGTGATTAGCCTGTCACAGGGTGACGTTTGGATCGATTGATCGGTGTTCTTTGTTGTTCATGAGCTGTGATTTTGAGTTCTTCACTTGTTCTTCCCGAGTTCATCCTCTCCCCCCTATTCTCTTCGCGATTTCTTCGATTTGGCACCGTTTGATCTCGTTTTTCTTGCGTTGATTCGTGCTAGGACGTGAGAGGATCATTTCCACCAAAGGGTTTGAGCTAATTCCTCACGAGCACGTAGATCGGGCGAGTTTTGGATCAAGGTGACCTTTTGGGTGTGTTCTTCGTGTGATCCGCGATTTCTCTCGATTCACTCCATCAATCTCGAAATTTCCAAGGGGGAAATGGTCACCCACATGCCTAGATACTATGGCTCAATTCTTGTGACCTGAGGTTTCGATTTGAGTGAGTTTGGATCGATTTTGGGGTGAGTCGCCACCGGCGGGTGCTGTTCGCTGTCAAGGCCGGGTGACGGACGCACGACCGGGACGCACGTCCTGGATTGACCGGACGCTCCGGTGCTGTCCCGCGTCGGGGTGACCGGACGCTCCGACCGACGCGACGACCGCGGGCTGACGGTCGGTCCGGTCGGTCGCGTCTCGCGAGAGGTCTCGCAAGGGGATCCGGGGACGCTCGGCCGGACGCTGGACCGACTTCGCCGGTGAGTCCGGCCGCTGAGTCCGGTCACTCGCGAGGCTGTTTTCTTCCCGTCTCTTGCGTGTTTGTTTCGTTCGGTTTTCGGTTGATCCATTTGTGAGTCTAGAGCAAACTCTAGCTCATCTACCTTGCATCCAAGGTCGTGATCATACCGTGTGGTGTGTGCTTTTTGCTCGAGGGGTCGTGAGAGCTACAAGTCATCTAATTCGAAGAATTTAATTGAGGCTCCCATTCACCCCCCTCCGGTCGCCCGTTTCGGTCCTTCAAATAACTTTTAACTTTTTTTTCTCATAATACGCAAAACATTTGCGCATTATTGTATTTTAGCAGATATATATTTTTATACCTAAAATGATTTGAAACCTAGAAGTTTTCAACTACAAAGCTGAGGTCGCGTGTGGGTGGCTGTCTGGCAGACGAGTTTGACCGAGAGGTTACGATGGCCACGAGTGGAGGTCATGCCATTGGTGGCGCTGTGCGCTGAGCTCTTGAGTTTTTTTTTCTTTTAGATATATTTTTTTTTTTTCACTTTGTTTCCTCCAAACATGACATAATGTTTATTTCAGTGAACATATCATTGTTTCAATGCTATTCTACTCAATGTAAGTCTCTAAAAACGAGGTTCTTTTAATGCTAAAGAACAAAAAAAATTCTAAACCTTAACTCTATATTACTAATATATTCTCTTTTGAAAAAAAAAACTTTATATTACTAATGTCTAACAAAATGATCACTAACTACTACTAATGAGCTATCTAGGCACAACGCCGGCAGAACTACATTGAGAGTAAAGAGGGAAACAGTGCCCCCATCGTCTCCTACTTGAGAGTAAAGCTGAAATCGATTGAATATGTGTTAGCATGCATGTACATGCTCTGCATGTACTATCTGCACCGTTGAAATATGTTTCAAGATTTGTGTTGCTACACACTCTCCCCAATGCTCAGCACTATCTCTCCACTGCTTCACATTGCTGATTTGGATTGCACACATCTCGGTACAGCCTTCGACAGTGAGGATTGTGTGTGCCCAACATGTACACACAAAAATGCTTCGGAAATCGATCATGCCCATGGTAAAACAGTTTACAGCCACAAAAAAAGAAAGAAAGAAGAAACTTGTTCATATATAGCCCTGTCTGTCCCTGAATCACAGGTGAGCTGCAATGACAAGCTGTATGCATTGAACATGGAAGTGTCTAGAATTCCTAATTCTTGCTAAAGTTGGTTTACAGTATATATCTTGCAAATGGAACCTGAATGAATATACAATAAACTGTCCTACTGCTTTGCTGTTTCTTTCAACTCCCTCGAACCTGCTTAAATTGAGCATGGCCTCTCTTCCATTCTTACCTCTCCAATTAGGTAGCAACACCACCACTAGCTAACTACTACCCCAAGCAGCATGGAGCTTTTTGCTGATCCTACACAAGCCACCAAAAGCAGCAGCAGCAGTTGCAGTAGTGCCGTCCCCTCCTGCAGACGCTGAGATGGCCGACGAGCGGCGGTGCAGGCATGCATGCATGCAGATGGAGCGCGGCGACTGCTGACACGAAAGGGAGGAAAAGTCATGGGCTCATGGCCTGTCTTGATGCGACACCTCCTCGATCTCCCCTGCCTGTATGATGCCTGCAGCGGCGCGCCATCAGATTCAGATCAGGGTTGATGCAGCACTGCAGCAGGGACAGGTGCATCTTTCGCATCAGCTGCAACGTCTGCTCCGTTCGTTTATCGGGCAGAGCTGAGATGAGAGCTTTACTGAACGCAAGGCAGTATATATAGATATACAAATATTTCTTTTTCCTGCACCCACATAATTCTCCTGAGACAGTTGCATCTTTACTTTGGACGAGCAATCGGTTGCAAGTAACCAACGTGCAATATCCTGAGCTAGTGACTACTGACTAGTACTGTATGCAGCAAAGGCAATATAGTTAGCAGGGAGGCCTGGGGTGCATGAGTAAAGAGATTCCTCATGCACTTTCTTGGTCCTAACAAGAATAAATGGTTCTACAATAGTGATCATAAATTTAAAAATTGATGATATATATATATATAAATATATTAATTAATATTTATCATGCACAAATAAATATTATTACCATCATGAAATATATTTATGTTTGTATAGTATATTTTCCTTTGCAGTCATATACATGTTGATAATATTTGATATAAACTTAGTTAAACCTAAGGCAATTTGACATTAACTAGAATAGAATTAATCTTTTTTGGGACATGGGTAATAAGTAGTATATACATAAACTATGTGCCGTTTTTTCGTTTGAAAAGGGAAACATGCATATTTGGGACTCAAACAAGTTTTGGGACTACTCCGCTCCATGCTTTTCATATCCACTCCACTCCACGTTTTTTCAACCAAACAGGTGCACTCTACAAAACTCTAGTGTGTGAAAAAAAAGGAGGGAGTTAACCTAAAGGGGTGCTCTATAAACTCTTGGTTCTTTTAGAGATGCCGAGCCATTTTTTATTGGGGAGAGGGGGGGTAGTTCCAAACAGATCATAAGTTTGATTTAATTTATAGAAAGGAATATTAATTAACATCCCTGGAACTAAATAAGTATACTATAAAATATATTATATGATGTTTCTTTGAACCAATTTAGCCATACTTAATTAGTCTGACCGTCACGAATAGCATATATAGAGACACTTAATTAGGGAAGTAGAGAGCATGTGATGAGGGCAGGGTACTACGCTGGCCAATATATACATGAGAGTCGTCTGTATACAGTATACATGACTGTGTATGCCTGCTGCCATATTGAAGCAGAGTGAAGTGGATCTCGCTCCATTGCTAGATGCTCGGCATGCATGACAAAAGCACTTTATTAATTTCAGTCTCGCAGACCAACTGCAGAAAAAGCATGTGGTATCCGTGACGAGACTGTGATGTATGGTGCGCTACTGTACACTCCCAAGTGTCCATTTATATATATATCCCCATGAAATATATCATATATATACGCTACTATTAACTTGACACGCGTGCGTTGTGGTGTTCTTTTATCTCCGTTGCTACTAGATTGGAGCAGCTTCATTCATTTCATGGTCCAGTCATGGCGCATTGATGCATCATATATATGGTGGGGGTAGTCAGCAGCTCAAAAGCCAGACAGGTAGGCAGCCTTCATTCATCAAAATATATTTATGTATATATGCATATATGTATGTACGCCAAAAGGCATTCATCGATCCGGCATCCACGCATGGAACACGCAAGTGTGTAATCTGTGTGTTAGTAGTTACACTTTTTGTGTGCATTCCGGCGTTGTTCCTTGGGCATGCATGCTTGAACAAAAGGGACATCCGTGGCCATGCGCCCTTGTTTGTGCAAAGTGAGGGAAGTAGTTGTTGGCAGCAGCTGGCCTAGCTTTGGGGAATGTGATGGGATACTAGCACTGTTGTTGGTGTGTACTGTACTGGTGTGGTGTGTATGTGTACTACCACGCTGTGTGCCGCTTGACTGCCCGCCGGCTGCCCACCATCCATCTACTTGCTTTGCCTCCTTGGGTCCTTTGCTTGGCAACAACACATACACACTTGTGTGGATCCTGGATCCATGGAATCAAATAATAAACAATGGAATTGAATATGCATGTAGTACTAGAGCTGAGACGGGCAGAAGTGATGGGACGCTGGATCACTGTAAAGATTCTCGTCGTGCATGGCCGGAGAGTCGACGACAGCGCCTACGTACTACTGTGTACGTACTCCTCCTCCACTACTGAAAAGGGAAGAGAGGGAGATGCATATGCATGGATGCGCACGCAGGATTGCAGGGGCAGCTGTGACTGATCAACTGAACACAAAACGACCCATCATGCATGCATATGCGTCGCAGCTCCTGAAAACAATTTGAGCATGTGCATGCTTACCGATCCACCCATCAGTAGCCAGTGGACAGTGGTACCAGGTAGCCTGAAGTGGCCGGGGAAGACGACGACAATGCAAGAGACAAAAATAAACAAGAACTCGTTCTGATCTGCTTGCATTTGCATTGTACAATTTGTACTACACGCACAAACACACATTCAGCTGCAATCAGGATTGCAGTAATCCCAAAGAACGAACCGTGTGTTTGGTTGGTGGAAGAGATCCAACCCGGACGGGTCCAACCCATTTTTTAGGATGTTTGGAGGGGAGCGGCAGGAGTTGGAGCAGACCCGAATGAGAATATTCGGTGGATATGCGGGTTGGCTCCGTCTGTCCAAATTTGGCGGATGGAGCCAACCCACGCGGGTTCGAGGCGCGACCGTTTGGTCCGTCTTCGTCCGTCTCGCAGCGCTTCGCCCCCGTCCGCCCGACCCCGACCCCGCGCTTGTCCCCATCGCGTCCGCCCGCCATGGCGCCGCCCTCGTCGTCCCCAAGGAAGTAGGGCCCGCGAGAGCCGCGTCCGCCCGCCATGGCGCCGCCGTGGAGGAAGAAGGGGGTCGCGTGCAACCGCCCGCCATGGCTAGCGGGCTTCGCCCTGTAGGGCCAGCCGGATCTAACGAGGGTGGCCGGCGGGAGGGCGGCGGGGTCACTCGTGGCGGGCGTCGGCGGGCTCAAACGAGGTGGGCGGCGGCGGGATTGGGTGTGTGGGGAGGACCGGAGGAAGAAGATGAGGGAGAAAAAAAAGGAAAAAAAAGGAGAGGATGACATATGGGTCCATTTCTTACAGATGGGGTCCAAGTGAATAGTGCTCTAACGGTATCAAATATCATCCGTTCCATATTTCTCAACCAAACAGGTGTTGGAGCGAACCCATCCCTAACCCGAAAAAATGAACCAAACAAAGAGGGGTTGGAGCCGTCCCCAAAAAACGTGGGTTGGAGCCACTCCAACCCACCCAACCCCTAACCAAACACACGGAAATGAAGCAATACAGACGAGGAGGGAGTGGGGAGTGGGGACGGTCGATTGAAGCGGCGGACGATCGAGACGCTACGGCCGACGACAGCGCGGGATGGCCGGCCGGCCGAACAGTGCAATCCCTAACCCGCCAATCGCAGCAACAGTCAGTCTATTTGAGAGTGGGGACGACGAGGAGGGAGGCCGCGCCTTCATTGTGAGATGTTTTCAACATACAGTCTCGCGCGATAGTACCACAAGCTAGCACAGTGGGCAAATTATTATGGTAGGCTAATTATTGTATGCTTAGATTATAATAAAAATTTTGTTGTACTTATTCGATCACATATTATGTAATTAGTTCTAGATAAAGCATAGATTTAATAAGCTTTATCTATAACTAAGCCCTTGTTTAGACTCTTTAAAAGTTTCAAGTTTTTCATTCTCTCTCCATCACAT
Organism: Hyparrhenia diplandra; assembly: GCA_015847255.1. NCBI lineage: Eukaryota > Viridiplantae > Streptophyta > Magnoliopsida > Poales > Poaceae > Hyparrhenia > Hyparrhenia diplandra. The sequence goes on from JADLZK010000722.1 coordinate 65,737, forward strand.
CAATCTTGGGACACATGCATGGAGCAGTAAATGTACATAAAAAGAATAACAAATTGCAAAGTTTGGTTGTAAATCACGAGACGAATGTTTTGAGTCTAGTTAGTCCATGATTGGACAACATTTACCAAATACAAACGAAAGTTCTACATAAGTTAAAATTCTAACATTTTGAATTTGCGGTGCATCTAAACAAGGCCAAAGTTATACATAGTCTAATAAGTATGAAATTTTAACTATAGTTTAAAGCACATGATGATTAGCCCACCATACAATAATTAGTCCAATGAGTACGAAATCTTTACTATAGTTCAAGCATACTACAATACATTAGCCCACCATACAGAGAGGTTCAATGTTGTTGTATGGAAAGGTATTCATGCATTTGCATTCCCGTTGGGCATGCAAAAGGGGCAGATCCGTGCCATGCGCCCCTGTTTGTGCAAAGTGAGGGAAGTTCGTAGTTGTTGGGAGCAGCATGCAGCTGGGCTTTGGGGGCCAATTAAGCACTGTACTGTACTGTGGTGAGGTGTGTAGTACCACTAACCTGCCTGCCTGAATGCCTGCCATCCATGTCGCTCGCTCCATTGCTTGGCGGCTTGGCGCGCGTGCATATGGAGGTGTAGAAATTGCCCATGCATCAGAGGCATCAGAGGCAGGGCCGGAATTCAAGTGATGGGACGTTGGATCACTGTAAAGATTCGGGTGTGTTCGGTTCCCATGCGAACCAAAAAGCAAACCCAAAAAGTGCTACAGTATCTATCACATCGAATCTCTTAACGGATGCATGAAGTATTAAATATAGTTAAATCAAAAAACTAATTACACAGTTTGGCTGAAAAGTACGAGACAAATCTTTTGAGCCTAGTTAGTTCATGGTTAGACAACAATTACCAAATACAAACGAAAAGTGCTTCTGAGCACCTCTAACCCAAAATATTTTGGCTTGCATGCATGTTGCATATGGGATCTGCACGCACGCACGCACGCAGGATTGCAGACGTGGCAGCTGACTGGCTGGCTGAACACAAAACGACCCATCATGCATGCATGCGTCGATCATCATCGCTGCTCCTGAAAACAATACTACATTGTTTGGCGCCAACTATTTGGTGGCGCACGCATGTGTATCGATCCACCAGTACCCAAATTAGTGGTACCAGCAGCCGGGGACGACCGACGACGACAATGCATGCAAGAGACAAAAAGAAAAAAGATCCAATTTCACTGCATTATTGCATTGCATTGCCCACACGCACAAATAAACACATACTCCCACGACAATGAGTACTATATACTCGGCAATGTACAGGCAATGTACAGACAATGACTGTGCATGAAATCAAGCAAACACACCCATGAACTGAACTGTGTACAACGTACAGAGAGAGAAGGAAGGACGGGCCGGCCGGCCGCCGGGAGAATTGGAGGTGCTCGCTGGCCGCCGCTAGCCCGCCGGTGATAATGGAGACGGACGGACGGACGGATCAGCGGCTGAAAGGTACTTCCTCTGTTCCAAATTGTAGGTCGTTTTGGCTTTTCTAGATACATTTCTTTTGCTATGCATCTAGACATAGTGTATAACTAAGTGCATAATAAAAGCAATGTATCTAAAAAATCAAAGTGAACTATAATTTGGAACGGAGTTAGTAGAAGCGGACGACGATCGACGCGGCCGGCGACAGCGCTGGGGATGGCCGGCCCAACATCAGTAGTGCGTGCAATCCCTAATCCGCCAAATCGCAGCAACAGTGTGGGACTAGTGGGAGACCGCGCCTTGATTGTGAGATGTTTTCAGTGTACAGTCTCGCGCATAGGCATAGCACCGTGCACCGTGGGCCGCCCGGTGCAGTGCCCGGGTGGGGCTCAGGTACAGTTACGGCGCGCCGCGGTGGTGCGCTCAGCGGCTGTGCATCTACTATGATCTATCGCCGCAGTGTACGCCCCTTTTTAGCCAGTGTCCCGCCGGCCGTGCCACAGCCACAGGCATAGGCACAGGCACAGCGACCAATCGAGCTACCACTAGTCGTAGCACGCAGCAACGACCATTCAAAGACCGGCCGGCCGATTCATCTATCGATCGATCTCTCAGCTGCACTGGACTGGACGACACGGTGCAACGTGTTGCGAGCCGGCCGGAGGATCCGATCCGATCATCGATCCCCTCGTAGGAATCTACTGCAGTAACAAACTGTGCAGAGATGGAGGAACGCCCGGCCGGAAGGGAACTGGTACGTACTACTGCTGACATAGGAATGTAGAGAACACTGTGCTGTGTACATACTCCATGATAAAAGGCAACACTGATGCATGACACAGTACAGTACAGTGTGTGTATAATATCTCTCTAGCATATCATCGATATCGATATCGATATCCATCTCGATCGATCGATCGTATCCGCTGCTTTTGGAGTTCGAGTAGTACACAGCTCTCGATCGAATCGGGTGTTAAACGAGCCGGTCGGGACGGCACATATATATGCAACAAGTATAAAGTCAAGATGGAATATTGATACACAGGACAGCAGCGCTAGCATATATATGTGCCAGCTGAAATAATGAAGATACTAATAAGTACTACTATATATATAAGTACTACTTAAAGTCAAGATGGAATATTGGTAGAAACTATAAAGGGACAAATGACCCCGGCCGCAGTGTAAAAACTGTAAAGACATCGTTTCCGTGTGCGCATGTGGTGGGCTGTACAGGGCCTGAGTGGCGACATAATTGTATGAGTGTACTTGTACAGAATACTAGTCATCTACAGAAATATGTCTATGCGTGCCACATTCATATATCATCTACAGATCATGAGATGGCCAAAGTTGCAACCACTCAGCAGTTTTAGATATATGGAATGGGCTTATAACGGTCATGATGAACTTTAAGCTTATATGTATTGCTAGATTTTGGTTTTCAAGAATAAATCTAGGTTTCATGGGTGTGGCAGTGGTTTGTGCATTAGCAGGGACGGAGCCAGAAAATAATCAAGGGAGGGATGAAGATCATCTTGCACCTCACATATATTTTTGGGTGGCATGCCTATTTCCATATATATTCATGGGGATGATTTAGGTCCAGTTATTTGAGCATGTGTCTAATAGTAGGATGATGAAATACCATGTGATATCAACTTGTACAAAATTAAGAATCAAGTATACAGTCCAAATAGTTTTCCATAATCAACCATTTTATCATCATACTGGTAATTTATGACATGTCCTAAAAATGACAAATACTCCTCTGTTCTCTTTTATAAAAAATACGCACGTATATACCAAGTTCAAACTTTATTTGTTGTACTAGACAATTATAATACAAACTTGATGAGGACTATGGTGTTGTTTGGTTCCTAGGGACTAAACTTTTTTTTTAGTCCTAGGGACTATTAAAAAAATCCACCCAAGAGAGTCTTTTAGGGACCAATAGAGTAAAAGTCTCAAAAAGTCCCCTGCTGTTTGGTTTGGTAGGGACTAAAAGTGACTTTTTAGTTCCAAGAACTAAAAAGTCTCTAAACCAAACAACCCCTATGTCATGTGAAATTATGCCTTATAAAAGGGAATGGAGGGTATATGTTTATATATATAATTATCATGTTAAAAAAAAAAACATGTGATCCAATTACATATATTAAAGATAGCAACGGTACTAAGCAAATCATATACTCCCTCCATCCTAAATTGTAAGTCGTTTGACTTTTTACTCCAACTTTGACCGCTCGTCTTATTCAAAAAAAATTGTGCAAACATAGTCAAATTTAAGTTACTTTTGAAGAATGTTTATTAATAAAGCAAGCAACAACAAAAGAAATGATATTTTGCACGAATTTTTTGAATAAGACAGTGGTCAAACTTGGTGTCAAAAAATCAAACAACTTACTATTTGAAATGGAGGGGAGTATTTGTGAACGGAAGGTGTGTAGAGTCATGCATTTTTCTATTCGGATAATCATAACTTACAATATCAGACAATGAACATTAATCAATATATTGTACCTTTTAGCACTTAAGCATGAGCCTATGCTATATCAAATTTCTTTTAAAGATAAAAGATCTAGTGCAGATAGTTTGTCCTCATATCGCTTACTAGTTTTTTGTTAGCCACAACATGAAATTCTGGTTTGTGGTACTGCAATAAATCAAAGCAATACAAAATGATAGCTAAGGTTACTTAAGGAAGTTTTCATAATATTCCATGCACATGTGATATCTCAAGAAAATAAATTAGATAAAATATGATATATAGCCCATACTCCCTTGGTATTAGAAGTCGTTTAGAGCAGCGACACGGTCTCCAAAACACAACTTTGACCTCTTATTATTAAAAAATATTTATGAAGATGTGATATATGTGTACTTTTATCAAAGTATTTTTTAAGACAAATCTACTCATATAATTTTTACATATACAAACTCAACAACTTAAAAGTTATTGATGATTTATATTCCCGATATTTGACCCAAACCTTGTCCAAAAACGACTTCTAATACCAACCCGGAGGGAGTAGTTCGTTAGGGCAAAAACACTAAAAACGCGACGTATGGTAATAGTATATATTGCAGCTTCGATCAGTAGGTATACCACTTATGGATTAGATATTGAGCAGTATATTTTATCAAGAATGAATTGTTCTAATTGGCCTTGATATTTAGGAAATTAGCCAATACATAGACTAATAACCTTCATATAAATAAAACTGGTAAAAAAATGTTGTACTGAACAGTCTTGGTCTTGGCATGCAGCAGCAGGACCAGTGGACGGAACGAAAAAAAAGATAAGCTAGCACGAAACAAAACACAGTAAAAGTGTAAACTGATTCTCATGTAGCATTTGACTACCACATGCACGCATACATACATTTTCCATGTTTTTGCATAACCTATATGTAGCAGTCAGCTGACAGTACAGGGCAAAGATCATGTTTTAACAGGATTGTCCCTGCCCGGGACTCATGTTTGACTTTGAAATAGTATAATTAATGTTGTGTGCAGAACTATATGTTAATTAATATAATTTGCTAAAAATAAATTCCTGACCAATAATTAAAACAACACTTCAGAATCTCAGATAAATCAGAATGAAACTTTCGCAAAAAAAAAAAAAAAAAAAAAAAAAAAAAGATAAATCAGAATGAAAAATTTGTGTGTGTGTCTCCTCTAGAATTATAAATTCATATAATTGTATGGCCTATAAATAAAGTTTGTGGACATATATCTATATATATAGTAGGAGTACTACTATAGTAAGTAGTAACATGAGAAATATACTCCTAGCTATATCTGTGTGCATTTCCTGTACCATTGAAATCCACCTTAGAAATCCACCTTAGATTCACTGGTTCCCCAATATAATGGCTCATATCAGGTTGCATCCGGCTTTTCTACCGTTCAAAGGCTATCTACTACAGTCTCTAAAAGCTGCATGCACTGCATAAAGACATGTAAAAACACCAGCAGCTAAATCATCTCATGCATCCTGTACAGTAACTACTGGAGCTAGCTATAGCAAGCTCTGGACTGGATTCAATGTAGCAAGAAGCAGGTGTCCCCCATAACAAGATTGATCACATTTGAACAAAGTAAAGTAAAATAGTTGCAGCCCCGGCCGGCCAATCGATCAATCATTAGTTCTAAGATGCATAAGGAACAATTTAATCTACATCAAATACCATGAAATTCTTCCATTGCATTGGTAGCTCATAAAGTATTCCCTAGCTCGTTAAATAGTACTGTATAGTAGCTAGCTAGACGACCATCATCCTCACAATTGCAAAATAAAGATCCAATCCAACGGAGAATTGAAAGAGGTAGAGGAAGATTATCTTTGGATCATGGATATATATAGAAAGAAGATGAAAGGCATTCCTTGCTTAATTGATGAGGGAAATCAAATACTTATTAGGGGAAGCCATTGGGGAAGTACAAGTTGGATGGGCTCCCTCCTCGGCCGCCGGCGGCGCTCCCTTTCCTGGCGTCGCCGGCCACCGCCGCCGCCATCTCCTGGCCCTGGTACATGAGCGTGGAGTTCATGGTGAGGCTCACCAAGCTGTCATCTGCGGCGTCGCCCCTCGCGAAGCTCCCGCCGCCATCGCTTCCTCCTCCCCCGGCGTCACCACCGGTACCGGCGGCGCCGTCGTCACGCGTGGCCACCATCACCGCGGACTGCACGAGCTCGAGGCAGAGCCTAAGCTTATTAGGCTCGATGTGCGTGAGCCCCGGCACGGCGCCCTTGAAGAGGAACTCAGAGGTGAGGCTGCGGAGCACGTCGAGCGGGGTGACGCCGTCGAGCGTCCTGGCGTTCGGGTCGGCGTGGTGGTCAAGGAGCACGGAGACCATGTCGGGGGACACCATCTCAGCCGCCAGATGCAGCGGCGTCTTCCCCGCAGGCCCAGCGCGTGAGTTGACGTCGGCGGCGCCGAGCTCCAGCAGCGCCTTGACGACATCACGGCCGCAGTGCTGAACAGCATAGTGCACGGCGAGGGGAGTCGTCAAGGTCGAGCCCTTCGCCCATCACCATGAGCTTGACGAGCTCGATGTCGGCGGCGTCGAGGGCCCGGCGCATGCGTCGGATCCTGTGGTCACGGTCGGCCGCCGACGACGCCGCGTTGATGGGGAGGTAGTGGTGGGTGAGGAACGGCGAGCGCGGGCCACCGCCGCCGGCGCCGGGGAGACGGCGACGGGGGACTTTGCGCGGATCTCCTCGATCTTGGCCACCACGTCGATGGGGAGGTGCTTGGCGAGGAGGTCCGCGGAGAGGCCCGAGCGTGCCACCAGGTGGGAGCAGGTGGCCCAGAGCTCCTGCATCTCGAACTTGCGCGACGCCAGCAGCACCTTCATCACGTCGTCCACTGACGCCTCCTTCACCATGCCCTCCAGCTGCTTCTGCAAATTGCAATGCAATAATAACGAATTAATCACTGTATGTATGTAGTTGTAGTGTACAATAATCAGGCAGGAATTGCAGGTGATTAGCAGCATAAAATGTAGCGGCGGCTGCAAATCCTCTGGCCGAAGCACTGCCGATCTGCTTCCACTGGCTGGATCGATCACATCGGATCGCCGGTCGCCGCAGGCTTGCAGCATGCATGGTGCTTGACTGCGGCGTACTGAACGTACTTGCATCGATCGGCACGGCATGGCAGCCCAGTAGGGCTGCACAGTCAGAACTCAGAAGCAAGGTGTTCTGGAAATGATGCAGGGCTGCATCTATGCTGTGTTGTTAATTTTTTGGGATTTGGGAGAGGGCCTGCCCTGGACTGGACTGGATCCATCTAATAAGAGAAACCCTAGTAGAAATATATATACTAATAATGCATAGTATATACTAGTACTATGCAATTGCAATTGCAGCCGGGCATTGAAATGAATTGCAGCGCGTGCGTGCGTGCAATGGGGATGTGATGGACGAAAGAAGGGACAGGAGACATGAACAAGGGCGTGACAAGACCCTTCCTAGTAAAGATGAGTCAGAGAGAGGGCAGCAGGCACAGGCACAGCCATGACAAGTGATGACAGGTGCAGTAGCGAAGCGGCAGAAAAGCAAGGGAGACTGTGAGAGACTGTCACTGGAGACGACTCAGTCCCCTGCTGCCAGTGCCCAGTACTAAACTATACACACGCTCCCCATCCATCTCAGATTCCTTTGTTCCAAAACAAAAACAAAAAAATTCGGACAAAATTCGACTGTGGAGAAAAAAGAGATCGAGAATTAAGAAGACGATCGAGAAGAACGTGCATGTATGGAGGGATTCTGCTGCTCTGATAGTCCAGTATGAATCGGAAAACCTAAGGATCTAGTCGACCTGGAGCTGAACAGGAGAAGCTCATGCTCAGCCCTCAGCCAGGGCCAGCCGGCCAGGGGATCCTGATCGATCCCTGGCCTTACTAGCTCCCGTCTTGCCAGGAAGAATTGACGGCCTGCACACAAAAGATGCCTGCGTGCTTGCTTTATCGATGAGCTGAGCTTGAGTTTCAATCATGGCGAATCCGAATCTCAGTCAGTTAGGAGGAGATCGAGTTAGTAGTAGCGCTGCGGTGTCTGCCAGGTGCCTGCAGCTGCAGATCCCAAGAATTGAACTCATAATTAACAAACGGAAGAAATCAATTAATCCCCATCCCCACCTGGACGAGGAGGGCGAGCTGCTCGACGCCGAAGGATCGAGCGGCGGCGAGGGTATCAAGTGCGAGGTCGACGGCGGCGCCACAGCGGGTGTGCCAGCATCCCCTGGCGCCGCATCCAGGGAGCGGCCCGCTCTTTGGCGCGGCGACGGAGGCCTGACCGCTGTAAAGGAACTGGAGCACGAGCACGAGCACCTCGTAGCGGATGGAGCTGACGGGGATGACGAGCTCCGGCGGCGCGCGGGAGGAGCCCGGCGTCGGCGGCGGCGGCGGAGGCTGGTGGTTGGGGTCGAGGCCGCAGAAGAGCTTGCGGAAGAAGAGGCTGCGCGCCGCCAGCACGCAGCGGTGCGCGTGCACCAGACGACCTTCCACGCTGAAGGCCACGTCGCTGAACGCCTGCCCGTTGATGAGCAGGTTCAGGTAGTCCAGCGACAGCGACTTGAGCGAGTCCTCCGAGCTCATGATCTCATGTACGTACGTGCGTACGTGCGTTGGACGGTCGGCGGCGGCGGTGGTAAAGGCACCCCGGCCGACCGCCGGCCGGAGACGTACGTACGCCGGTGGCGAGCTACGGGTCGAGAATTAAAGGCCGGCCGGCCGGCGGCGCGGATTTTGGAGATGGATTTGGACTTTTGGAGGGGAAAGCAGGCAGGTGGAAAGAAAGTGAGGAAAGGCAACGCACGCACGCACACAGCGTCCGCGCGACGACGCAACTGTGTCTGTGTGGGTGTGTGGTGTGTGGAGGCGAGAGGAAGACGATGGAAAAAGGGAGAGGCTTGCTACTGGTTTGCTCTGCTAGTAGCTAGGGCGGTGAAGTGAAGGCGCCGCGGTGAAAGAGACGGAGACGACGGTGGATGGAGCCGGACGAGGTAGGCGTGCGCCGGCCCCCACCACTAGGCTGCCCTGCCTGCTCGCTCCTATCACTCGCTCGCGTCGGTCCCCGTTGCGCTACAGCTACAGCTACAGCTACAGCGACGGTGTGCCCTACCCGTTGGGCCGGCCGGCCTCCATCATCGATGGATGGATCCTTGCATTGGTACGTGGGGTCGCCGCTCTACAGTCTTTATCTACAGTTCCATTGATGTATGCACCCTGCGCACACAATGCAATTAAGCAATGCCGATCGATCGATCGACCACCGATGGACGATCGACGACGATGGAGATGGATGATGCCTCCATGGGTGTTGGGGCAGGGAGGCAGCTGGGCCTGGGTAGGCATTGACCCAGCTGCGTGCCAATGAGACAAGCTAGCTAGTGGTGGTGGTGTGGTGTGTGCATGGTGTACGAAGAGGCACTGTGGCCGGCGTTGCATCGTCTAGCTTGGCCGGGTTACTGTACCGGCCGGCGGCCAGCAGAGTATCTTTTTCTTTTGGTGATGAGAAAAGTGAGCAGCGGGTTCGAGTTAAAGTGAGATATGGGACACAGTTTGTGATTGGTCGAGGGGTTAGTACGGTACAGTATTATTAGTCATGGTGGTCATGGTTGCTGGATGGATCGGTCAAATATATGCATGGTTATTAGAGAGATGAATGATGATGCTATAGTACAAATGCATGTGTGCTTCCTTCATTATCAATAGTAGAAATCATATGTGCCATAGTGGTTTGAAACTAGTACCTAGGAATGTTATCACTAGAATATGTAGTGCTACTATTTATGAGTGAGTAAAATGTAATATATTGACATGTCCTTAATTATTTTTATACTAGCCCAAGATTTTATTTGTGTGTATATTGATAGTAATAGCTTCGGATGACTTAGAGCAACTCCAACCCACCCCCTATTTGAGCCCCTACTCTAAATTCTAGGGGCTTTGACAAAAAAATCAACTCCAATGGAGCCCCTTAATGAGACCTCAAATTTTAATAAACCCCAAATTTTAGTTTCAGCCCCTTAGACCTGGTTGCTCCCTACTCAGTGGGCCCCACCCCCACCTTTCCCCTTCCCTTCCCGCACGACGCGCACGCAAGCCGCCGCCGGAGCTTACGCTATCGCGACCAAGCGAGCTTCTTCGCGGGCCGCCAGGTCGTGGATCTCGCATCCTCCTCTTTCGTCGCCGTCCCGGAGAGCAAGAAGGTGCCACCGCGCCGGCCGCCGGCCGTCTTGGCGCCGCAGCCGGAACGGCGGCCCTCGACGACTCGCCACCGCCCGTCTTGGCCCTGCACACACTCCAAGACGCGGCGGGCGAGCTTCTCCGATGGGCGCGGGATGCGGCGACGCCGGCCATGGCGCCACGGCTTCTTGGCCGCCCTCACGCCGCCGCCAAAGCATGGAGGCCACGTCGATGCGAGGGCGCCACCGCACGCCTTTCGGCCTTCGCCGGCACCGGATGCACGCCGCGGGGCGGGGGCGATAAGCGCTGCCGCCCAAGACTATCCAGGAGGCGCAGCATGGAGGCCACGTCGTACATCCGGATCTTCCAGGTGATGCGATGCGGCGTCGAGGACGACAACCACGCTCCATGCGGGTTGCTTTTGGAATGGGTGCTCACCGGCGGGACGACCATGGTGCGGGCGCCGCTAATCCCGAAAGCGAGAGAAGGGCAGCGGCGGACGCGCCGGTGCGGTGGAGACGTTCCCGGCGGCAGAGAAGGACAGCGCGGCGGCGACGACGCGTTGCTGGAGGTCGTGGTGCAGGGCGCCGGGCGGAGCAATACGCAATAGGCGACGCCGCGGTGGTGAAAAAGCTCGCGGGGCTCGGGATCGCCGCCGCCGCCGGGCGCTCGCCGCCCGCAGGTCGGCGTCCGTCTCCACGGCGAGATGGCCAGCAGGAGGGATGCGTAGGTCTCCAGGAAGACGGCGCCGCCCGGGAGCATGTAGGAGATGTCGACGTCGAGGCTCGCGTGCCCGTGGGAGATGTCTGGCGTGCCATCGCACAAGGCTCCGTCGCGAGCTAGTACTCTGCCGTGCCAAGCTTCGTGGGGAAGAAGAGTGGTACTCTGTAGCGAGGATTTGGGGGCCTCTGTTCAGGGTGTGCCGCTGGAGTGGAAACGTTTTTGGGCCAACAAAAAATAGGATAAAGCACCTAAATAAAAAATAGAGACCTTAATTTACGTGCTCGGTTGGAGTTGCTCTTAGTGCTACTCTGTCCCATAAAAAGTTGCTATATATCACTCGTGTTGGTCAAACATTTCTAAGTTTTACTAGGTTTGTAGAAAACATTAGACACCAACTAAATTAATTATAAAAAAATATATTCAACGATCTATATAATGATGCTAATTATGTACCAAATTAACTTATTTATATATATATTTGGTCAAAGTTGGAACAATTGACTTTTGAGAAAGCGAGAATGACACTTTGATGTGACAGAGGTAGTATGTTCATAGTACATTTTATACATTAATTAAAATAACTAACTATACATTTTTTGATAAAAAAGACAGAGATATTAGAGCAACAACAAGTAATCACCTAAAAAACAAGTGAAGAACACAAGATAATCTCAACAACGCCGGTAAGCAACAACACTGGCACTGCCAAAGATCTCATGTAGAGGCAACTAGCTAAGTGACTGTGAGGCGTAGAGGCTGGAAGGCCTTGCTACCAAGAGCATAGAGGTAAAAAGATGGCATCCATCCTTTTCACAAATAAAAAAACATCACTACCACATAAGATTGTTGAAGGGTCAGGGAGCGGTGATGATAGAGGATGGCGCGGTGCAATGAAAATGGTATAACTTCGATGCGAAGATGAGGATATGGCAAATGAGGCCGAACCTTGACTTGGACCTTGGTGAGGGAACACAGCTACTCGGCGGAGCCAATGACAAGCGAAGGTGGTAGCAAACAAATTTGAGGCTAGGATGGCCTAGAAACTGGTAGCCCGTACATAGGTGAGGAAGAGTATATCCAAGCGACAACCCAAAGCACAACAATAGTGGCAGAAAAGAACCAGGAGCGGAAGTCCTAACCAAATCCCCGACGCCGACCGTGGGTGAGCAACAAGGGGGACACACCGAATTAAGGACAACAAGCGACTTTATTTTTATTGATGCAATTTTGTAGTAGCTTAACCCGCAGCGGAGTATACCGATGCCCACACCGACGAACAACGGTGAGGACAGACCTAGACCAATACTGGGAATGGAGAATGGGTCCCTCTCCTCTCGCTGTCATAGCAGGTTTGCTAGAGGAATTGAAGTGGAGGTGAACCAGGGACGATGGTTGTAGAATCCCTAAGCTGGAGCTATGGAGGTTTGCTAGAGGAATTGAAGAGGAGGTGAACCAGAGATGATGGTTGTAGAATCCCTAAGCTGGAGCTATGGAGCATAGAACGAGGCTGGCGGACTTGAGAAAATTAAAATGACATAGCTACTACTACTTCCTTTATCTCAAAATAAGTGCAACTATAAGTTTGAGACTGGTCAAACTTTTCATGACCTAATTTATAGGCAAAAATCAATCTTTATGTCTTCAAATGGATTTACTATAAAATTATCTTTCATAATCAATCTCACTACTTATTTGTTATAAAGAGTGTTTTTACTTTTTTGTAGAGGTGATCAAAGATAACATTATTTGACTCATCAAGGAGTTTCTTTAGGGGGAGAGAGAGAGAGAGAGAGAGAGAGAGAGAGAGAGGGTATATTTTTGCTGGCGCCATCGTCATATGAACACCTAACGGTTGTCTGTCTCTAAAAAATTCAATCAGTCCTTTTCTCGTTCTTCCTTTCCCATGAAGCATCCGCATATCTTCTTTCATACCACAAGTTCTCCCAAAATATCATGGATAGCCGGGTATATATGTAGAGCATTTATTTCCTCTTTGTGGATCAACTTTTTTCTCTGCGATCGAGAATAAAGGTACTACGTGGAAGAAACATATGAATGTTGTCTAGAATATGTAATTTCTATAAATGAAAATTATGATAATATATCTAGCTTATATTGAAGATTATTTACATATATTGATAATAATATAATAATTGGGACCAAAAGACTGTTCGACCGCCACTTTATATTTTGAATAACATTTTAATTCTATGAGCGCTAATACTTCTCTGGTTCTAATACTTCTCTGTTTCTTACCCTCTCAATCGCCCCCTTTTGTTCCTCTCCCAACGAAGAAGCATTTGTTGAAAATTCGTAACAACGATCATTCAAATAAACTCCTATTTGTTCAAAGTTAAAACTGGTTTTTGTCAAAAATTGAGTTCTGATTTGATTATTGCTTGATAGAGTTTAATTATTTTTTTGCCAACAACAATACTGCAGATACTAATTAAGACGCAGAAATCTAGAGGTACATTCATATACTCCCTCCGTTTCCAAAAAGTTGCAATTCTAGCACAGTGTCACGATTTAGTATACCAAGTTTAATTAATTATAGATAAAAAACTATCAATATTTATGCTATCAAATAAATCTCATTAGATTCATTATGAAATGTAGTTTTTTAATAAATTAATTTGAAGTCATAAATATGAATAGTATTTGGTAAAAATTTGGTTAAACATAGGTCACTTTTGATGGCACGGAACCCATAGTTGCAAGTATTGTGGAACGGAGGGAGTACATATGTATATATATCCACCCCTTTGAATGCACGTCTGAAAGATTGGGAATGATTTGATAGATCTCGAGACTGACAAAATGATCCTAAGTGTCCTGTTGTGTTAACCGACACCGATCAAAACGGACTTCTCTTCGAACTGACCAGACATTGGCGGCCGGAGCGTCCGGTCAACCACATTTGCGTCCGGTCAAGAAAGGTGCGATTTGAGCTCTGGATAGCTCTCGGAATCGGCCCGGCCGCTAGTGACCGGAGCGCCCGGTCATGGTTCGCGCTTCCGGTCGTGCGTCCGGTCGGCCAAGCGTTTTTCGGGCGCGCGATTTCAGAGCTCTCGAATCGCCGGACGCTATCGACCGGAGTGTCCGGTCAAGCCGGTCCAGCGTCCGGTCAACCCGCAGCGGGCCATGTCCGTACGATCCCGAAACGATCTCTTTCCTAATCGTGTCCGGGTCGGTTTTTGGAGATTGAAAACGTCTAAGGACGGTTTCCTAAAAAGGATAAGACCACCCTCCTCTATATAATAAAGAGGTTCATGGCCGATTTGATCCCATCTACATCCAATCGACAAACACATCTACTACCGTCTTGCTTGTAGGTCAACTTCCCCTCTACCCTGCTGTTCGGCGGTGTACTCCGCGAATTTTGTCGGCGTCCTAGGCGGTCTTGCTGGTCCCACGGCATCCCTCACGTGCGTCCTCCCGACGGGTCTTTCCGGAGGTGCGTTCGGAGGTTCTTCCGGCCGTCACCGAGCTCTACATCGGCCCTAACGATCTCTTGATCGTTCGTGGTCGATCACGCCGCGGTGCTCGTTGCTTAAGGTTTATTGCAACCGTCGTGGGCGTCCAAGGCCCTCCCGATGTGCTTGGCGTGGAACCCTAATTTGCTCGTTAACAACATGCCTTCCACCTCAAGAAATCTAACCAGCTGAGCTGTACGCTTTGGCTCTCAAGAAGTCAAGATTCGATGGTGGCCTTGGTGGGTTGTCAGTATGTGTGTTTAAATGCACATGGGTGTACATTGCACGGAAAATTATCCCAATAAAGTTAATGTGTTATCGCTAGTGCAACATGCACATACGCACGACCTCCTTTTAGGGAGTACGTGCTACGCCGGTTAACTATTAACTAGATATTGCGATCTCATGACGATCGAGCAAGTATGCTGGCTTCCATATCCAGTAGTCACGGAACTAGCAGACGAAGATTAATTCTCCCTTCATCATCTTCGAATTCGATGATGATGCGGTCCATGTTCATTCAACGTGTCTCAGATGCATCCTAAGAACTGATAGTTCTCGTGACTTGTGATGTGATGTTCGTTCAACGTGCGATGTGTCCTGAGAATTGAAGCTCTCGTGACTTAGCTTGAATCATGTGGCGCGTTTCCAAGTTTTTGTGCCTGTCACTGAGGATGATTGGAGGGCCAAGCTCCTCCTTTGGCTATCAACGGTGTTATTTAGTTTACTAATTCTGGGGCCATCACGGTCTTCCTACTGTTCACCAGTACCACTCCCGTGCCACCGTCGTCGGTGTGTATGTACAAAACAGTATGTGTACATCTATAATATGTGTACAAAACCGTCGTCGGTTGGAGATTTACAGCAGCAGCGAGCTGTGGGCTCCAGTTCAACACGGATGCCTGCGGCGCGGGTGTCGACATGGACCAACTCAGACTGGGCCCCAAGCTTAGCTGCAACGGACTTGGTGGGCTGCGCGACCATCGAGCCAGTTAGGCCGTGATCCATGTTGGTAGGTGGGCTGCTTCACCAGCGAGCTAATTGGGCCGTGACCACATGTGACCTCCCTTTAATTTGGAGTTTGTTGGAAATCAAATCAAACCGTGGCAAACTGGCAATTGTTCAACTGTCCCGTACGGGGGAACACAAGGGAGCTGGGCGAGTTCAAAGGCTATCCAAACATGCTGGTGGACGTCCGGTGGCTGAGTGCGGCAAGCACCCAAAGCAACATCAAAAACCAAAAGCGAAACGGTTGTCATCGGACCTTGCCTTAGGAAGAAGTTGAAAGCGGTCCGGTGGAATTACAATAATTCAATAAGAATGTATATAGATCCTGGCTGCCTTCATTCTAGGGCAAGCTTGCACATATGCCACATATGTGTTAGGCATTTTTTTGGTACAAAACAATTTAATGGTTTTCCACTCTTTTCACTACTTGGAATTCATAGATTTCCCTAGGGTTAATATTCCTAGGGAAACCCTTCAAAACCCTAGGGAAAGCAGTTTCCCTAGGGTTTTTTTAGGAAAGCCCCCCTAGGGGACGATTTCGACGGAAAGCGAGCCTTTCCCTACGGTTTTGGGCAGACCCTAGGGAAAGATTCTTTCCCTAGGGGATGGAACCCCTAGGGAAACTTCCTTGCATGTCGAGCTACGAGACCTACGTGTAAAGAAGACCGACGTGGAAAGGTGTCCAGGTTCTCGAGGACGTTTTCCCTAGGAATCTCAACCCTAGGGAAACATTATATCATATATAACAGATTCAAATTCAAATATACAAATTCAAATTCAAATATTTCAAATTCAAATATACAAATTTAAATGTACAGATATTTCAAACTCAAATTCACTTTCAGATGGACCATAATTAAACACTCATTTCATCCAATCCATAACACAAATCCATACATTTAGATTTATAGTCTTATCACAAATCCAAAAATCCATACATTTAGAGTTATAATATTACACAAATCCACAACACAAATCCAAAAGAAGTTGTCCACATGCGAACAAGCTGATTAACTACATCTCATGGTTTCAAAAGAATGGAAATTGTTCTTCTTGTGCAGGAGGAGAGTAAGTGCCTCCACCACTTCTTGCACCACTTGTAGATCCATGGACTCCACTTGTAATCTCATTCGCCCCAGGACTTGTCCCACTCGGATGGCCACGAAATGCTCCGAAGCGATCCTACTTATTATTTCATCCGAGTTTCCGCTCGAACAGATGAGCCATAGGTACCAAACCTGTTAGATTAAGCAAAGTCTAAATTAGTAAAATGTTGAATTGTGCAAATCATGGATGTACTGCAAGAGTGAGATTGAATTGTTTGAAGTCAGCTAGAGCTTCATTGTCATTGATGGCCCCATTAAATAAGGCCCACTTTCCATGTGGTCGGCCACAACTGCATTGATAGAGTGCTCTGGTATCTATTGGAGAGTGTAGCCAATCAAAATCTGGTCCATTTAACTCTATGGCCTTTCCTTTGTATTTTTCCTGTGTGAGCATATGCAAATAGCCAAATAACATCAAAGATATTTAAAATAAGTAACATCAAAATTGAACAAAATAACAAATAAGCATAATTAGTAATTACCAAACAATTAGTGGCTTCTTCGGTGTTCGGTGAAGTAATGTCTTCGAGGATTTGAGCCACTATGAGTATGGACCCATGCCTCAATAGCACTCACTTCTCTTCCTAGTTTCTTAGACTACATTAAACAGTAAGCCAAATTACTTGTGTATTTCCTACAACAGAATATCTAATAGAAAAAAAAACAACTGAATACTAACCAACTTCTGTCGTATCGTTGCAATAGAGTTGGATCCTCCTTTGTGGGGTTTAAATTTGCTGCTGCAACGATTTGCACGATTATTCTCAGACTTCTTCTTGAATTCAGGACTACTCCATTCTGTAGCCAAAGCTTCCCAGCAATCTCGTTTAAACCAAGTAGGTTGCTGTCCAAGATACTCCTCCCGTGTCAAATAGAATTGTCCCGCTACCTTGTCACAAATTTTTCTCTTCTCCACATTGCGATAATGATCTATTGTAGCTGTAATTCTTAAATAATACATTATGCTCCCAAGGAGTTGTGAGCAGCACACACCAACATGTTCTCTTGAAACATCTTCTTTGGATGGATTGAATCTAAACCTTAACTGAAAAAGAATGATAGCTACATTATTTTCCAAAGGATTGTACAACTTCTTTTCTCATATGTACAGAAGTAGCTAAATACCATGACAGAAGCCAAAAGCCAACAGCCAGCCGACATAGGAGAGTAAATAGGAAACATGTATATTGCCTAATACAAGGGGCCTAATAACTACTTATTCATTCTGTATTTCCTCGTAATGATAAGTTTACAGCCAGCCGAAGGGATTATAAATAGCAGACATAGCACAGGAACCAAAGGGATTATAACATGATCAGCAACAAGATATTTAATCAGAGAGAATTACCCAAAAGGCTTCAGCAACAACATCAGCTTTGGATTTTCCAGAGTTGTCCTTTGCTGCTTGGTAATGTTTCCATGTTGATGCCACCACAGTCTTGCCTTTGTACTCAACCAAACCAGGATGATTCCGCTTCAGTAACACTGTTAAAATACTTGAAGGAGTCCTTCCCTCCACATGAGTCCAGGACCTTGCAATATAATCGAACAGATCAGTCAACATGGCATGAGTGTTGTTTTTCATAATAAAAATAACAATGCAAGTTAATACTCACGGTTTCCCTTCTGGCTCAATCAATGGACGATTTTGCTCAATGGGAATAGCGGGAGGGAGGTCTGCACCACCTCTCAAGTAGAACTCTCCTACTTGCTGATCTTCTGCCTCAATATCAGAAGACTCATGCACTCATAAAGTGTCTTCGGCATTTTATGGTTCTCAGGAAAGACATCATCAAATAGATTCAATAATTTATTAATGCACTCTACGCTAAGGTTGTGTTGTGACTTAATTGCCATCAAGCGTGTCACTGTGGTTAGTCGGGCAACACTAGTGGAACCATGGAGGGGCTCTTGTGAAGCTTCCAGCATGGCATAAAATGCCTTTGCATCAGCTGTTGGTTCATCTTCTATATCATCCATGGGCATTGCATCACCTATGTCAGCTAACATTGCATCTATACCATCACGGGTATCATTGGCATGTTCCAATGTAGGCTCTTTATAAGGTTGCTCCCCATGTTTGGTCCATATAGTGTACCCAGACATAAAACCTCTTTTACACAAATGCATGGTCATGACAGGTTTTCTCTGTCTAACTCTATTTCCACACTCCAAACATGGACAAAGTACTCCAAATTTTTCAGAATTAGCCACAGCATTGAAAGCACGCTCTATGAAAGCATTTGTATTTCGCACCCACTCCTCTGAATGACAACCATTGCTATTCCAACCTTCGTACATCCAACTACGGTCTTGTACTGACATATCTAGTTATAATAGCAACAACAAACCCCTGTTCAATATCTAAAACCCTTAGCAAACAATATAAGCTAATAGTGTGGTACTACAAGGAGCACAATGTACATAAGAGAGGTAGAAAAAATCATTTCTCACCTTCAAGCTTTGCTTGCACAATGGCACAAATGCAGATCTGAGCCTTTTTCCACCCCTCTCCAACCTTCCTTCTAAAATCAAGATCTCACCACACTTGAATCTGAAATGTTCAGATCAATAATACAAATTTATAACACTGCTACTAGGAAAGCACAATGTATTAACGAGATGACACAAGATAAATTAGAACAATATGAACATGACACAGATTTTTGAGGATGGAGGGAGCAGTGGTGCAGAGGTTGGAGGGAGCAACAGTGGTGGTGCTCACTAGGACTCACACATAAATTAAATGTCATTCACACATACACATAGGTCCATAAGCATTTTCACGAACAGCTAGTGCTCACCTTGCTCACTAGCACTCTGCTGGCAGCCAAATCACCTTGCTGGCGGAGGGCAGGGCAGCGGCCGGAGAGGAGCTCGAGCTCGACGAGGTGTGGCGGGGGGCGACCCGGGGGCGGCCGCCGGAGAGGAGCTGGACGAGGCGTCGCAGCGTGCCGTGTCCAATGCGCTCGGTTGGCGGCGGGCGACCCCAGGGCGTGGTCGGAGAGGAGGTGCTCGACGAGGTCGTTGCGGCGTGGCCCATGCGGCAAGCTCTGGTGGCGGTTTCGACGGTGGACGGCGGGTGCGCGCCGGGCGGCGGCGGATGTTGGCGGGTGGCGGTAGTGGTGGCGCGGCGGCGGCGCGTTTGGGCGGCGGCTGGTGGCGCGGGGGGTCGGCGCGCGCGGGGCTGGCGGCGCTGGGTCGGCGCGGCGGCGTCTTGGGGGCGCGCTGGGTCGGGGCGGCGGCGGGCTGGCGGCGCTGGGTCGGCGCGGCGGCGGGCTGGCGGCGCGCGCGTCGGCGTGTTTCGCGGAGTCGGGATAGCTGCTGTGCGTGGAGATGGGGATAGGGTTGGGTTTGTTTTGTTTTGTTTTGGTTTTTTTTTTGACTGTGCAGTACCTGACAGATGGGGTCAAGAGGAAATACTGGCGCGAGTTTAGGGCGCCAGTTGAGGAAATTTCGTCGGTAGCAATTGCGGGGAAAAAAAATTTCGTAGGGAAACCGCCACACATGCATCAGAGGTGGGTCCGCGGGTTCTGTTCCTCCCGACGGATTCTGGTTTCGTAGGGAAAGGCAACTTTCCCTAGGGTTTGGCCAACCGTTCCTAGGGAAACCTATGTTTCCCTTAGGTGCTCACAAAACCCTAGGGAAACGAAAAAACCCTAGGGAAATCTGTGGATTCCAGTAGTGTTTTTGTTACCCCTGCGCTCAGAAGATGTAGAAAGACACCTTGTGATCCAATCCTCTACGTGATCAGTGCTACCTTGTTTGTGTTGGCATTTTCTGCTACTGTGACATTTGCAGTATTGACATCCAACTGATCACCCGCATAGAAAAACGAGTCAGCCTAAATTTATTGGTAGTTTATCAATCTTGCTTCTCTCTTAGTAAAAACATTGTAATATTTTCCAAACATCTGGTTTCTGGAGCCACATTACAACTCATATCAGGTGGGGATTCTCTCCCCACCGGTCAACTTATATAAAAAAAAATTGAGCGTTTCTAGTATTATCTTGTGGAAATTGGGGTTTTGGCCCTAAAATACTTCTTAGTTTTTTGGCCTAAATTTAATCGAACTTTGGTTTTTAGCCCAGAGTCAAAGTTTCTTTGGGTATTTGGACCTTCCGTCCATTTGGCAGGTTAATGGTGTCAACAACTTGGTAAAATAACATTTTTACCCCTAGAGCAAAAAATGAAATATTTCTATGCATCTCAGGCTATATATTATCATTAATCTATGCACGTCGGTCAGTTCTTGACCAGCAGCAATGGTGCATAAATTCGGTTGCTTTTTTCAAGCTTTTCCTTTGGTTTTTCGCTGCCTAACATTGAGATTGACGACCTGATCGATTGATGTGGGTGCTTGCGCCAGAGCTTATGACGAACACAGAACACTAATTAATCCAGTACAACTAGACTAGACGTGAGAGAATTGGCCTGGACAGGATTTATAGAATCCAATATTGTGTCTAAAAAGTTCATGATCTCCTCTCCCTGCTTACTTAAGTACTACTCTATTAATTAGGAGTATTGTATTAGACTATCACTGCCATTCGGGACCAGATATCAGTACACTGTCACACAATATTGGATTCTATAAATCCTGTGAGCATGATTTATATATCTTTTGTGAAATGATTTGAAAACACTTCTTTTTGTGAGCATGATTTTAAAACACATGAAGACTAAAGTTAGAATATTTTGGAAGTTTTATAAGTATTGCCATCTTTTGTAGAGGTAAATATATTTTTAAAAGCTTCTAAAATATTTTCATGAGATATTTTATTTAGATTTATATATCTTTATGGTTATTCTTCAGATTTTAGAAGCCTATATACATTTTTTTGTGGTTTAAAAAAACTAACTAAAAGAAAAGGTTTTCCAACTTTTTTTTTTTATATTTAAAGAAGGATGACTTGAAACTTCTAAGCGGAGGCATTTAGGAAATTTAACAAGTTGTGAGAGTTGATGGAGGGCCACGCTGTTACTAGTTCAAGAGGTAAAAGGAACTTTTTCCGTGCGACATTTTGCTAGAAATGATCCCATTTTGTTTTAAAAAAATAAAGTATTTGGTCTTATATGGGTTTACGTTTTTGTACAACTCCTGAACTTGTTTATGTTTATCTCGTATTTTTTTAAGGGAAGTTTATGTCTATATGTGGTGGTAGCAACGTGCAACCTAACCCCATGTAAAGGCTCGTTCTGTGGAGAAATTGTGTCCTTGTAGGGTTTTTTTTTTTTTTTTTTTTTTTTTTTTTGAGGAGAAAATTGTCCTCATAGCTTGTGATGCTTCCATTTGTTTTCTTCACCGGTTGTACTTCAGTACTCATGCCAATGTTTTGGTATGAAAATACTGCGATTAATTCATTTTGAACACGACACACACGTATGGATCAGTGCTGAAATTGAAATACAATCAAATCAAAGAATTCAAGATGACACCTGCAGAAAGTGTTTGAGCTTGGAAAGGCATGAAATTCAGTTGAAACAGAATCTAAGACCTACAAAAATATATACACAAAGCATTCAAATTCTAACACCATAAGCATCACTAGTCGAAGTAGCACCATTACATGATCACACTTGCTTGCTTAGGTAGCTGAAGAAAACCAGCAGCCTGAATCCTGACTCCTGAATCTGTCGATGAGTTCGTCCAGTGCAGATACCCAGCTATGCAACGGGAACCAAGAACGCTGTTGGCATGGGAAGCATGCTTGGTTGCGGCGCTGCGCCAGCGAAGCCCGGTCCAGAGTACAATGCCCGCGGCTTCCATAGGATCTCCTCCCCCTCCTCCATATCCATGTCGTTGCTGCCAGTACTGCTGCTCTCGCCGTCGTCGAGCAGCTCGGCCTGCGGCAGGCAGCGTTTCTTGCGCACGTCCCAGCGCTCGGCGGAGGACGCACGGCTGATCGGCGACTTGCTGCTGCTTGCGACGGAAGACATGGCTGAAGCTGACAGAAGAACCCGGGATGGCCATGGCCGCCTTCTTGTGCGCGTCCCAACTTTTTTTTCGCGATCGGGCCATTCACCCGTATTTCATTAAGAGGAGGAAAACCAAATCCAATACAAACAAGCTTCGATGCCGAGCAGACATCAGCCTGTAAAAGAGAAAAGAAAAGAAGAAAATCGAGGACAACACAAAGCAAGCAACCTAACTACTGGAAGCACCCTTCGAAGATTACAAGATAATCCAATGTCGCGACCAGACCGCAAGCACTCTCACTCTCATGCCAGACCGGCTTCGCCGATGCGCCGCTTCTTTCCCCGCAGAAGGAAGGCCTCCATGGCCTCCATGTTCGCCTCGGCGTGAGGGCCCGTTAAGGCGGCATGCAGCTCATCAAAGAAGCGGAGTCGGCCCGGCCTGGCTTGAGCGGCGGCGGCGACGTTCTTGCGCGGTTCAGAGATCTCGGACGAAGATGCGCGTGGAGCACTGCTGCTGATGGCGGCCAGCATCGGGGAACGACGCCCTGATGAGGCTGAGGACGACGCTGGGCCGCAGGCTGGCGGCGGCTTGGCCTTGTGCACGTCCCACCTCTTGTCGGAGTCGGCGCGGCCGGGCTTGGCGAGTGGCTTCGGGAGGATGGTGGTGGCGATGGCGACGCACAGTGGCGTCGGAAGCTGCGGGAGCATCTTAGACTTGGGTGGGGTTGAGAGGAGCGGTGGGAGAGCTGCGTGTGCCATCTTGAGGTGCACGCGGGCAACCGGAATCACCATGGTTGATCGAAGTATCGAACACGACGTACGCAGACGCACGAGATCGTGAAGAAGCGCCTCAATGCGCGAGCCGAGGAGATGAAAGCGGTGAGGGGACGATGATATGAGATGATCGCCGGTGGCAGCAGCGGATATTTATAGGCAAGGCGCCTAGGCCCCAGCTGGAACGCCGAACACGAGTCGGTGACGGTAGTTTGATCCGGTGATTCCGATCGGAGCCATCAGATTTGATTGTGTGTCGCGTGGGCGCCACGCGGGGCAGGGAGCAGCCCGGCGGGGAAGAGCCGTGTGCGCCATGACAAGGTGCACAACATCTTCAAGAACTCCCAAAATCAAGAATTCGATTAGGTGAGGAAGAGAAATGGCGTGGCACCCACGCTCGCAGCTCGTCGTCGAATCTGATTCACACCCTTGCAACCGACGTGATGGACTGCGGACTATATATTTCTGCTGGGAATCATCTCATCCACCGTTACCTCTCTGCTCCATCTCCACGATACCTGGCGGCGCTTCTCTGCTGCGCCTGAACCCTAAGCGCGTCGATCTCCGTGCATCATCTTCGACTTCGATCCGCCATGGCGATCTCTGTTGCCCGCGTGCATCTCAAGGTGGCACACGCGGCTCTCCCGGCGCTGCTCCCGACCCCGTCCAAGTGCAAGATGTTGCCGGCGCCGCTGCTCCCCACGTCATGCGTCGCCGCCATCCTCCCAAAGCCACCGCTCGCCAAGCCCAGCCGCGCTGACGCCGATGAGAGGTGGGACACGCGTAAGATCAAGCTGGCCAGCACAGAACCCTCAGCCTCGTCGGCATCAGGCCTTCGTGTCAGGAGCACTGCCGACCATGGATCGTCACACTCCCAGCGCAAGAACGCGGCCTCGCCGCCGCCCATGTCTGGACGGGCCGATGCCGTGGAGAGGTGGGACGCGCGTAAGATCAAGCCGACCAGCGTAGAACCCTCAGCCTCGTCGGCATCCGGCGTTCGTTCTGCCGACGGCGCAGTCAGGAGTACCGCCGGCCATGGATCGTCACACTCCCAGCGCAAGAACGCGACCTCGCCGCCGCCCATGTCCGGACGAGCCGATGCCGTGGAGAGGTGGGATGCGCACAAGAAGCCAGCGGCGAGCCCAGCTTCGTCGTCGCCGACGTTGGCTTCAGGAAAGTGGACGAGCAGCCGAGTGTCGTCATCTGCCGAGCGCTGGGACATGCACAAGAAGCGCTGCCTGGCACAGTCCAACGACTCCAACCTGATGATCGACGACGGTAAGAGCAGCAGTACTGGTAGCAATGACATCGAAACCGAGGAGGAGGAGGAGGAAATCCTATGGAAGCCACGGGCCATGTACGCTGGACCAGGCTTCGTCGTCGCCGCGCCGGAATCCAGCATGCTTCCCATGCCAACAACGTTCTTGGTTCCCATAGAAACAGGCCATGGCCGGGCACCAGCTAGCCACATTTCCTACTGAATCATGGAAGGTAAGCCACCTCTATAATTCATTTGTGTTAGTTCATGACATTGTATTCCTCAATATTTAAATTTGTTGGCTAATAATGTCTCACCTTAAAATACTTAAACAAATTGTGGGTTTGCAAATACATGATCCTTTTTCTAAGTTGTTGGCGGATATGATATGGTGTAAATAGATTCTACTATAATTTCGTTCCTAGAGAAACTTGACATCCGGAAATTTATTATATTTTTTTTAAAAAAAAAAGAGAGATATGGGCTATGCAAAAAAAAAAAAAAAAAGAAAGAGAAAAGAAAAGAAGAGATGAAAAATGGACATGTGTCCAAGGGCGAGTAGAGCCCACATCTCAAAAAAAAAAAAAAAAAAAAGAAATGAAAGAGAGGAAATAATGGACACAAGTCCAAGGGTGAGTAGAACCCACCTCTCAAAAAAAAAAAATAGCCCATATTTCCTCAAAAGCATTTAAAAAAATAAATAAATTCCGGATTGAAGGTTGATAAAAAAGAATGAATGATTAGTGTTTCTATAGCAACCGTTCTATCTTGCAACCACTCAAGAACTTGGAGAAAGTTAAAAGCCCCACATAGGTTGAGTAATGAAAGGTGAATATAGGTGCCAACTTATTTAAATAAAGGGAGAATACTTTGTTATAAACATGATACATCTTGAATTATAGTCATTGTACCAACTCCTGATCAACAACCAAGTATCTAACTCCATGGCGCCGGAATCTAGCTGGTGACACACACTCCATGGATCGGATAAGGACTCAGGCCCCTTGTTTCTTCAGCGACCGAAGAAACTGTGATCATGTACACGTAGGAGTGGGTGCTACTTTTAGATGATGAAGAAGCACATACAACGCATTAGAATATGAATATGCTTTGTATGTTTTTATAGGTCCTTGCTAAGATTATTTTATCTGAATTTGGTGCCTTCTGCAAGCAAAGCCTAAACTGTGTATGAATGCATTATGCATCCATCTCCATGTATCGTCTTTGATTGATTCTGTTTTGTTTTCAAAACTCCAATGAATTACTCGGGCCTTTGCTTACTAATCATCAAAGAGGAACATTCTCCCGTAAGTACTGAAACATTAGTTCAAAGAGCAACATGTAGGCATCACAATTGTGGATTACAGAGGCTGTGGAGGAAGACTCTATTTTGACTGCTGTGAGAGTGTTGGACGGTCTTAGATTTTCACAGTGTGCGTTTGTTGTGCCAAGATGATGGTAATGGGCCTATAAATCTTGACAATTGGTACTGAACCTTGTTGTAAGTTACACTGGAAGCCTGCAACTCTAGAAAAATGTGGTCAACGATCGATCGATCTGACTGCTGCTAACAAGCTGAAACGTTGCCTACTCTGTTTTTCACCGATCAATCAATCTTTGCCATGGTCTTGGATGTTCAGTCAGCACTGTCACTAGAATTATGAAATACACTTGCCTGGCCTAATCGGGATATTGAATCAGAGTTCGAATAGATAAATAAATAAATAAATGTGAGGTGTATAGGCAGCTGAGAAAACTGGACATTGATAATTTCGGCTTTTGTTTTTAAAAAAAACAAGAAGAAAGAAAAAAAAAACAGTTAAGCAATGAAGTCAGCTGGACTTGCTCCTCTCATCACGCAAGTTTTCTCATATTAGTCTGCATTAGCAGGATAATTAGAATGCAAGGTACAATGTCGCCGCCATCCTCCCAAATAAGCCACCGCTCGCCAAGCCCAGCCGCGCTGACGCCGATGAGAGGTGGGACGCGTGTAAGATCAAGCCGGCCAGCGCAGAACCCTCAGCCTCGTCGGCATCAGGCCTTCGTGTCAGGAGCACCGCCGGCCATGGATCGTCACACTCCCAGCGCAGCAACGCAGCCTCGCCGCCGCCCATGTCCGGACGGCCCGATGCCGTGGAGAGGTGGGATGCGCACAAGAAGGCAGCGGCAAGCCCAGCTTCGTCGTCGCCGACGTTGGCTTCAGGCAAGTGGACGAGCAGCCAAGTATCGTCATCTGCCGAGCGCTGGGACATGCACTGCCTGCCGCAGGCCAAGCTGATGCTCGACGGCGGCGAGAGCAGCAGTACTGGCAGCAACAACATCGACACGGAGGAGGAGGAGATACTGTGGAAGCCGCGGGCCATGTACGCTGGACCGGGCTTTGTCGTCGCATCGCCAGAATCCACCATGCTTCCCATGCCAACAGCGTTCATGGTTCCCGTTGCATAGCTGCACCACCACACAAACTCCATGGATCGGCTCAGGACTCAGGCCGCTGGTTTCTTCAGCGACAGAAGAAACTGTGATCATGTACACGTAGAGGTGCTAGCTACTTTTAGAAACACTTAAGCAGCCTGTGATGTTAGAATTTGAATTAAGCTTTGTATGTACGTACGTTTCTGTAGTTCCTAGATTATTTTATCTGAATTTGGTGCCTTTTGCAAGCCTAAACTGTGTATGATGCATCCATCTCCATTGTATCGTCTTTGATTGATTCTGTCTTGTTTTCAACACTCCAACACGTGTGTCATGTCATGTGCACTGAATTACTCGCGCCTTCGCTTACTCATCATCAAAGAGGAACATTCTCGTAAGTACTGAAACATTAGTTCAAAGAGCAACATGTAGGCATCACAATTGTGGATTACAGAGGCTGTGGACTGCTTTGACTGTTGCTGCCATTGTCGGACTAGGAGCAGTGCTGACATATTCGAGTACAGGAGTTCTACGAGGCCAAGCACGGCGACGAGACCGCGCTACCCATCGTCACTGCTCCGCGGTGTTGTGGTTTAACTTGAGGCCCAGTGGGCTCCCGCACTCGTTGTCACGGCCCGGGTCCCGGGAGCGCCCCTGCAACTGTCCAGCCTTTTGGTTTTGGATCTGTTTGGATTGAAGCCCATGGCCCAGACAAGCAATCCTGAACCAGGGAAGTTTGAGAAGCTTCAAATAAACCAAGCCCATCTCATTTTAGACTTTGTTGTTCAAAGCCTTTCGTTACTTCCATTGATCCGATAAATGAATTGTCTATCCTAGGTTTACCTAATTCTTACTATCAATGCTCAAATTCATATATATAGATTGATACTCCTAGAATTCATTACGAAAACTACTTTCCTAATTTATACCCATTTATTGAGGAAAATTTGTTTTGTAAAATAATTGATAATCAGAGTTAAAAATAACTTGCAACAAACATAACAATCTCCGATCGAAGGAAGTATTGTTTTGAAATATATTATGCAGACTATAAAAATCAAAAAGTACGAACAAGAATTAGTTGGTCACAGAAGTTTGACCGTCCTCGATATTTTTCCTATCGAATGAGACGAGGGGAAAAAAACAAAATCAAAAAGTCAAGGGAACTTCATGACTATTCTTAGCCACTTTGAATCCTAAGTTTTTACGTAAGGGAAAAAAGTGGCAAAGGTGTTGTCTTTGTCTAACTGAAAATATACCTTTGGCACAAGATTGACAAATATCAGTAATCTGTTCACTGGCGGATCCCATCGTTTACGGAATCAATCCCCTTTTTCAAGTCCAAGACATGGTGCCAAATGACAAATCTAAGGCGCACAGTTGTTCACTCATTTTCGGCAGGGAAGATTCCCTTTTCCAAATTAAGAAAAAAAAGAAAAGAAAAACCGGGAGTAAGAAGATGGCACCATCAGTGTTTTACGTGCCTTAATTAATTGGACGGCCCAATGCGTGTAGTCTTGGAGTGCAACGGAGGAGTTGCCATGAACATGATGGACGACGGAGAGGTTCCTTGATATTTTTTTTCTATCGAATGAAATGAGGAAAAAACAAAATCAAAAGCCACTCGTGACTAAAATGCAAGTCAGGGTACTTTCATGACTATATGACTCGTGACTAAAATGTTAAAGACAGGGTACCTCCATGACTATATCACTCATGACAAAAATGTAAAAGTCAGAGGGTAGCCTCAGCTTTTTGACTGACTAATTTTAATGGGATAATTGCTTCTATGGTCCTAGAAAAACTTCATCTTACCTATTTGGCCTTTTTTTTCTCGAACTTTCATCTTTGGCCTCGAAGTAAAATTTTCTTTCTTCTTTGGCCTTCTCTTAGTTTTTTGGGCTAACTCTGTTAGGTCAAGGAGTATGGCTCACGCGAAATGACACAAATACCCTTAGCTTCTTATCCGAGTGGGCGACCCAATCCTTCCCGACGCGGGATCCCGCGAGGCCTCTCTGCCCGACGCCTCTCCCCGACGCGGTGCTGCTTCGCGATAGAAAAAAAAAAAAACCGAGCCCGACGCCGCCGGCGGCCTTGCCGGCGAGGGAGAAGGCGGCGCCGGCGCATCCTCCCGGAGATCCGCCGCTGCCCCATGGTGCCGCCGCCCCGCCATGGAGGAGGCCCCGGCGCCCCCAGCGGCGCCCGGCGAGGAGGTGTCCCGGCGGCCTGCTGCTCTAGCGCGGAGGAGGCCCGGCGGTGCTGCCGCCACGCTAGTGTGCGCGCGCCCTCGCCCGGTCGCCCATCCCGGCACCCCGTCCGTGCAGCGTGCTTTTTGTTGTCAATGATTAATTGCGTAGCATTGTGAAGCCTGAAATTGCAAAACAAATGATATGGTGCGTACTAATTAAGTGAACTAGGAGGATACCCCGTGCGTTGCGTGGTCGGCGGCAGGGTATTGTAATGTTTTTCGTAAGTAGGTATTCATCAAGCTCACATTGTGTATGTTTCAAAAAGTTAGTAACATCATGTTTGAATGCAATAAATAGAGCTTGTAATCATTGGCATAACGACTATGTAACCTTATGTCTTAAACTTAAAGATCGTAAAATTCCAAACAGTAACACTTAGAATTGTCGGAATGTTGGCAACGTATAGTAGTGTAATAAAGTTTATATAATAATGTATATGTAATAATTTATCTAAGATAGTTCTTGGCAGATGATTTTATTCCTAACTTTGTACTTGACGTGTCATGTTGATATCAAGTTGAAAAGTTACCAGCATTTAAAAACATGGAAATATAAGATTATGCAATTGGATGTAACAAAGTGATGGATGCATGCGATGTAGGTAAATGTAGTTGAACTTACGGTAGCATACACATAAAAGGGTTGTAAAAAATTTTAATAAGATACGCAGCCGGAGAGATTGGAACCCATCCAAGGAGTGCATAATTAAGATGTTGTTGAGTTACATGGGTGCAGAGATTTCTTTAACAAAATACAATATGCACATCAGCACATGATACATGCCTAGTGGACCTCTGTAAATTATGGCAGAATTTTCTCAAAAAAAAAAAAAAGGTATTGCAGAATTGATGTTTGGACTGGGGAGCGGAGTCAGAGCTCTGTTAATAAGAATCTAAATTGGTAAATAGTGGAACTAAGAAAGCTCATATATCCTTAAAATATTTGTGATGAGCTGAATCTCAGAGTGAAGTATATCCTTAAAATATACCCGATTCTTCCTTTTAATCGCACCTAAAGTATGGATGATAAGATTTATGACAGTGCTGCAACAAATAAAGAATGCATTGCCAAATTCCACACAGTTAATGCACCAAACACTTTTTTGTACATAATAAATCGAAGCACATTGAATATTTGAACTAAACAACGCATAGCAATTGTAAAAAATCAAGACTAACTATCCCTGCAATTGCACCTAATCAAAGGTATGGAGGTTATATTTCAATTCAACATTTAGATGAAATAAAGAACTGAGCCCAAATATATGAGCTTATATTTCTGATGCGTAGTAATCGGACATGGAGAACATGATGCACAGTCAAGTCATAGGTTGCACTT
The DNA here is from genome assembly GCA_015847255.1 of Hyparrhenia diplandra. Taxonomy (NCBI): domain Eukaryota; kingdom Viridiplantae; phylum Streptophyta; class Magnoliopsida; order Poales; family Poaceae; genus Hyparrhenia; species Hyparrhenia diplandra. The sequence continues at coordinate 96,177 of JADLZK010000722.1, forward strand.
TTCAGATGATATGCACAGTATGATGCACAGTCAAGTCATAGGTTTGTACTTTTCAGATGATATGCACAGTATGATGCACAGTCAAGTCATAGGTTGTACTTTTCAGATGATATGCACAGTCAAGGCCAATCATAAAGACATTAACGTACTGCATGAAGTGAGTTGCAAATATTAAGTGCCAGGCTAAATGCTAGTCAAAGCCATATGTCCTAACTGAATGGCAGTTACTTCATCTATCCCAAGTATTGTAATATATCTGACAAGTTTAGCTCCATAAATAAATCTCAGGAACTCCTACAAATTTACCACTGTTATGTACTACTTAACTACTCAACTTATGCTAGAGTTCAGATCAAATAGCTTCTGTTTTCAATTTCGTTCTATATTTTTCAAAGGGCTGTCCTAGACGACCACTCCATTGAGCTGGAACCAGAGAAGAACTATACATGAGTAAGCAATCCATGGATCATTCAGATATTATGCAAAGAAATGGACCTCTGTCACCATTTTACTTATAATTCTGCTTTTATATTGTTAAAATAACATATATCAGCAAGCAAAATCCAGTGCAAAAGAAATGATAACTTAATTGCAAGAAATGGATCATTCAGTATCTGCATGTCAGTTTTCTACCAAAAACAATTGAAAATCTATAGCACAAACTAACACGCAGAGTTATATGAATTTTGCAAGGATGGTCTAGATGGACTGTTCCGGTCAGTGGAAAGGGAACTGTACTTTAGTGAGCAATCCACAAAGTCCATAGCCATCAATTACAAAGAAACAGATAGCTTTCACCCCTTTGCAAACCTATAACTTCACTGCTATACTGTTAAATAATATATACCAAGCGAAATCCAGTCTGAATGTGTACAACTGAGCTCAGTTCCCTTGATAAATTTTTTTTCTTCTTTGAAAAAAAAGTTTATAACAATTATCTATAACCTTTTAAATTTTTTCTGGAAGGTATCATCCAGCCATCAAGCAATTTCAGAGAAGTAGGGCTAATTATTCACCACATGCATAAGACTGGCATTCATATTACCTCATTCAAGGGTATACAATGGAACAACACCATGGGTTCAGGGGCTTGCCTCATAGCTTGGGCCTCTGGACTGCTTCCCCAAGCTCGTTTTTCTGACTCCAAGACAACAATCTTATCATCTGTAGCACATAGACATGGAGATAAAAAAGATACATGTAAGAGGCCTCCATATGCTGATATGCAGCAGTGAAAAATAGAGAGCCTGACAAGATTAATGGTACTATATATGCAATACGTCACTCACTACTCACTGCCATTCACATCCAACAGACCAATACGTAAAGAAAAGAGGAAAAATGGAAGAGTTTGAACTTTGAACTTGCCTTCTAGCTGGGGCTGGGCGTGGCCCTCGCAGCAACAGCAGCAAACGCTGCCGCTTGTACTCCCCGTGTGCTTGCCACTTGCCGCTGCCCTTTGCAGTTGCTGCAACAGCAGCAGGCGATCCGCAGTTCGCCGCCGCCGCACTTCTGACTACCCTCGCCGCTAACTGGTCAAAGCAGGGAGGTGGGCGCCCGTCGATGTAGGGCTATCACTGGGAGGTGGGGAGGTGGGACGCCGTTGCCATCGGTTGGAAACATTTTGATTTTGCCCTTCAACCAATTCTCATTGAGATATTTTTTGTTTCATATACTATCTGTTTGGTTAAAAAACACATGTTATGCAAACATTTATGTGGTATACATCCACCTCCCCATGTCAATCTGAACCACAGAAAACAATTTCATTTATACTTATTCATCCATTGATAGCTTATAAAGCTTAATATGGTCCAGTGCTATGATCAAACTAAATATGTAATCTGAATGCTATCTCCATGAGTAACTGATTCAAAATTGGAGCAACAAGATAACTGCCACATATATTGTTAGCTAGAGATGATTACCTGATTGCACGCTCATTACAGGCTATCACAGGAGGTAGTGAAATTTGTAGACAAAACTTGTGAACTTGGTAACGATCGGAGCTTAGCAGGAGGCCGGTCCATTGCCTGATGATAGGTTTGTGTCGTGGGCAAATCAACATTATGAATGGAATATATAAACGGAGGATTAAAATTCTGTACAATACTCCATTTTTTCAAACAAAAGTTGAGGACCATCAGTTTCAGAGACATTTTACCTTGCCACGTTCAGGGGAGGAAACTGCAACACATCTGGACACAAACCACAGAGCTAGATCAAATCACCAAGATGGTTTGTCACTAACGCCGCCGCCACCGGGCAATAGAAACAAAATTCCGCAAGATCTGGACACAAACCACAGAGCTAGATCAAATCACCACCGATCCAGCGCCGCCGGCGTAGTCAGGACCCAAATCGCCGCTGCATACGTCAAAAACCAAGCGCGCACCAGAGGAGATCCACTTACAATGGGGGCGCCCTTGACGGAAAGATGTGGCTCGGCGGCGGAGACAGAGACGGGCGTGAGCGGTGAGCCCATGACGCCGAGGAGGAGGCGGAGGTCAGAGCGGCAGAACGACCCGTCGCCGCCGGACATGAGCGGGGCACGGGAGAGGTGGCCGCGGACCCACTGCCTGAACCCGTCTCGGCGTCCGGAGTCCTGCGCGAACGCGTCGTTGTCCTCGGCGACGACTGGGGCCTCCATGAGCGGCGCCAGGACCTTGCAGGATGGCCGCAGGCTACCGGAGTGGGAGACCAGCGGGTCCGCCGCGTACTACTGGGCAGCTAGATCCTCCTCTGGCGGCGCTACCGCTACTGCCTCCGTCTTGCGGATGCGCGGAAGCAGCATGGACTTCCCTCGGGACCTCGCTAGACCTGGTGGCCGCGGCGCTGTCGCCCTCGATCGCCGCCCGAGGAGGAAGCCGCGACAGTGGCGGCGCAGGGGTCGGGGGCAAAGTGGAGGGGGAGGCGGACGGTCCGCGTCTTCGTGCGTACGGAAGGGAGGGGAAGAGGCCGCGGTGAGAGGGAGGGAAGAGGCCGCCGCGATTAAGGATTTTTTTCCGTCATCGTGCGTACTGGTGCGGTAGGAGGGAGCCGACGTGGCATGCCTACGTGGCACGTGCAGAGAACTCCCAAGCGGGGGTTTTCTTTACGAGGGGTTATAGATGTTAAACTAGATACTGGAAGAAGAAGAAAGTATGTAGGACTTGGCTGGCATTGCATTAAATTTTGGTGCACAATCGGCACATGGTCATCAAAATTCATTAATGACAGGTCAACCTTGAATTAGGAAGCAAAATTAGGAAATCAGAAAATAAACAGTTGTATATATAATTGTGTACAATGATTAGTTGAAGAACGGAGTTTAACGAAAGGGAGAAAGTAACGATGGATGGAAGAAACAAAAACATAAGTTGTTCATATATTTTTATAAAAGAAAGGCACGAAGATTGAAGATCCTGGAGAACTATAGTATATAGTATATATTACATACTGATTTTATATGTGTGCTTAAAATGTTTATATATCCACTCAAAATATACCAAAAATAAATACAACTCTGGTTTTTTATTTTTTTTAATAAGGGGTAAAATGGTCTTTTTAGGTGTCACTTAACACCGTTATCTTGTTCAAACTGACGGAAGGCCAAAGAAGAAAGAAAGTTTCATTTGGAGGCCAAATAGGCAAGTTCAAAAAAAAAAGGGCCAAAAAAGCAAGAGGAAGTTTTTCGGAGACCAAATAGGCAATTCTCCCAATTTTAATTACCCCAATCCAATCCAAACAACCCCTCTATTATATATGTATTTATTGACAATACTGACGATTCGCAACTCAGGATCCTGAAACCCACAGTTAGTTACAGTTTAAGTTTACATAAGGGGAAATTGTGGCAAGGTGTTGTCATTGTCCAACTAAAAATACACCTTTGGTACAAAATTGACACTATCGGTAATCTATTTACTGGTGTGGCAAGGTGTTGTCATTGTCCAACTAAAAATACACCTTTGGTACAAAATTGACAATCTCACAAGGATGAGTATCAATAATCTATTTTACTGGTGGATCCCATCGTTTACAGAATCAATACCTTTTTTTAATTTGAAGTCCAAGACAGAGTGCCAACTGACAATCTGAGGTACACAGTTCTGCACAGTTCTTCAGTCATTTTCGGCAAGGAAGGTTTCCTTTTCTAAATTAAAAAGAAAAACCGGGAGCAAGAAGATGGCACGATCAGCGTTTTATGTGCCCATAATTGGACGGCCAAGAGGTTCTAGATACTACTTTCCTCCGTTCTATCTTTGTAATTGCTTTTTGACTCATATAAACTCAGTTTGGCTGCTTTCGCCTTATTCAAATTTTTTTATGTAAATTACAAAACAAACAAAACATCATTACAATATCTTTAGTGATGTAATAAGTCATAACAAAAGTGGTAATATTTATTAAAAAAAAATTGAATAAGGCGAGAGGTCAAACACAGTTTATATGAGTCAAAAACCGTAAAAGTATTAATGGAGCGGAGGGAGTAGAATCCTAGTGATAGACGGGCAGGGCCCGGGGCAGAGGATTTGGTGTGTGTTTTGATGTCTCGTCGTTCATACAAATGGCGTGGAATCGAGCCATCCACACTTACAGTTCGTGCATCGGTTTCCACCACGACGACGGGCATGACCGGTGTCAGCTTCGCCATTACTTGCGACGCCGGCCGGCGACCCAACCGTGAGCCCAGAGGTAGCTACTAGTAGCACAAGCATGGCTGTCCCCGTCCCCGGCGCGGGGAACAAGAGTTACAAGACTGGGATCCTGTCGGCCCGTGGAAAGCCGATAGTTCCGTCCCGTCCTACGGGTGTTTGTTGTGTTGCTGTCTCGCAGTTGCAACCACCAGTCTGCCCTCCTCCTCCCTTGCACGTTTTAACTGCGGTACACACGGCCCGCCAGAGTGCTGGCCTCTTGTCTTGTGTGCTTTGTCCAAGATCGATGGCAGCACCAGGCTCTGGTTTCATGGCACGGTAGGTGTCAGGGTCCAGGTAGGTGCAACGTCTACTATCCATTGACGACCATCAGCACGTCGAGCACGTCGCGACGTCCCTACCCTACCCGTCGAGTTTAATAAATAGAAAAACAAAACAAAAATAACCAATCGCATGCAGAGTTGCAAAGCAGGGGATAATGCGTGCGTCGCGTCGCGTCGCTTGTGTTGTGTGGTGGTGCAGGGCACTAGCACAATACAGGCAGTTGCGTGCCGGTGCAAGTCGATCTATGGTTGGCCCGTTGCACCGATCGAACAAAAGAGGAGGAAGCGATCGAGCAGAGTGGCCGTGACGGCTCCACCCGCGTCCGGCCAAGCACCGCAATCCCATCGCCTCCATCTGTCCTGACGCACGCACGCGCACGGCCACGGACTCACGATCGTCGTCGTCTTCGTTGCATGCGCGGAAGTTGCACCGATCGTACCAGGCCAGTACGCATCGCATACATATGTATCGGACGATGACGCCAGAGTACGTCTAGAACGGCAGGTGGTCTTGCGTCAACAGCTACCAGGACGGTGCTCAGTTCGTCCTGACTCTGGACATTCAGATTATTCAACTATACGGCCTACAATGCAGGGCTACGGCGCGTGGAAGCCCAAGCCATGCGCCGGCCGCCGGCCCGCCATGGACCGCGCCTAAAACGTGGAGGACGGAGGCTTCGAGACAGGCATATGGTAGGAGGTTGCCAGGGCATTGAAGTTGCCATTCCAAAGGGTAGGAGTCGGAGTCCAGCAGAGAGGAGACTGGCGGTTGCACCGGCGAGACAACAACAGAACTGGTACAGGCCTTCGGACGGACGGGACACCCGACCGGCCGTTCCATCGGTCGTGGTCCTCGCGGATACTGCCGCAGGCAGCCACCGCATTTATACACGTACGCTCTCCCCTGCTCAGCTATCGATGATAGTACTCCCTCCGTCCCACTGACTGAGTTTGTCGTCGCCTGGATTTCGTCTTAAATCTTATTCGATGTTTCGCCTTATTCAAAATTTTTACATAAATATAATTTATTTTCGTACGACTTATTTTATCAATGAATATACTTGAATATTGATTAATTTATTTTATAATTTGCATAAATATTTTGAATAAGACGGATGGTCAAATATGAAGTTCAAAAGTCAAAAACGACAAACTCCGTGGGGACGAGGGAGTAGGTAGGGACGCGACGTGGAAGACACTCCCAACCCCGACTCGAGAAGACTCGGGCAGTCTTGGTTTATGTGTTCCATAAATATATCGCCACGTTAGCGCTTAAATAAATATCTGGCCATTATCGGCGCCACATCGTGAAAAGACACTCCCAACCCCGACTCGAGAAGACTCGGGCAGTCTTGGTTTATCTCTTCCATAAATATACCGCCACGTTAGCGCCATAAATATACGCCACATTAGCGCCACATAAATAAACTACAATAAATATGAATGTAATAAATAAATTTAGACTTATTTTTGAGACCAGATCATTGCGCTTTTCATTAAGCGAGAAAAAAAGTTCAAACCGGATAACAAGACACAATGGTAACCAACTAGTTACCGAGGCACCAACCAACTTCTACTAAAAGCAAGAACGCGAGGAGGGAGACCCTCCACCTAACAACACTGTAAGCCAAGCCCAAAAAAAAAAAAAAAAAAAAAAACTCAACACCAGGTAAGCCAGTGGCGATCGCGGTATAGGCTGAACGGGAAAACCGAGTGCTCCTCCGAGTCACCGAGAGCCGGGATCGTGGGCGAAGCGTCAACACGAAGATGCACCTCCGGGTCACTTAGGTAGGACCACGGGCGAGGAGCCGCCATGAAGATACCCTCTCGAGTCACTAAGAACCAGGACCGCGGGCGAGGAGCACCAAAATAGCTGCGGCAACGACAATACCAACTGAACGAGCCGAGCAGAGAGCAGCAGTAAGCACAATTGGGCAAAACACGACGAACAACAAGCAAGGTAAGCCCCCAAGCCAGCGCCCCACAAGGTGAAGACAAGAACGTCGCCACTCACCCCGCCACCACGACGGAGCAAGCACAACAACATACGAACTCAACCAACAACGTCGGTAGCGGCGGCGTTGGTGAGTGCCTAAGGTAGCCGTCGTCCGCCGGGCCACCATGGCACAACAGACCTCACCGGGGGGCTGGCCACCGGATGACGGACGAGAACACGACACGCCTTGAAGAAGGTAGTGACGCTAGAGCGCCACCGTCGTTGACCCATGGCGAAGCATGGGTTGGGTTTTCACCCTTGTCCATCAAAAACGGGGAAGGCCAGCGGCGGGCGGCGGCGGGAGAGGGACACATCCATCTCCCCGCCGCCGCCGCCAAGACCGCCCGCCACCGCCAAAGAGTGCGGATCCACGCCAACAGACGTCGCCCGGCATGTAGCCCGCCGCCGGTTCTTGGGGGCGCCGCCCGCCCTGGCCCGTTCTGAGGCGGGGCCTACCGAGTTGCGCCCGCCGCCCAAGGAGCCGAGCTCCACGGGACGGAGTTGGAGGAGGGGGCCGGGGTGGAGGAGGGCGGATGCGGGGCTCGGGAGGCGGATCCGCCGGACCCCCACCGGCCCTAGGGTCACCGGGTCCGCCGGTCGCCACCATTGTAGGGGTGGGGAGGAGGGCTGGGCGGGGTAGGGTGGGAGAGCTCGGGGAGGGCGGGGGGGCCTTGTTGAGCACGCCGCCGGGCCGCCGCCACGAGCCGGGCGGCGACGGCGGCCGGAGAGGAGGAGGGGCTCGGTGCGGCAGGGGAGGCGCCGCTCGAGTCGCCTTTGCGCCGAGGACGGCAGGGGCGGGGAGCGGTCGAGAGAATCCTCTTTGGTCTAAATACGCTTAGACTTTACCCGGTAGATTCTGCATTGTGAGTGCCCCGATTATGTGCCGACCCTGACACAATCAAGACCCAATGCGAGCGAGCTCTGCAGTCTGCACTCACTGCACCCTCCCAAATCAGAAATCCCAACATGACAACAAACGGATTTTGCATGCAAGTGCAAGCGTACTACAGTCGTGGCCTACTAGGTCGGCCCCTGTACCGTGCACCCGGACCGTACGATTTGCACCAAAGCAACGTCCGCGCGCGTTTCCGGGGAGCAACAGCCGCCGCAGCCACGAACGACATTCTCCCGAGTCCGGATCGTGATTTGACACGCCAACTGCCAACCGTACGTGAAGCCGAGCCATCTCCATCCGTAAGGGAAAACACGAACACGCACGTGTAAGGGACTTTGATGCTAGGTGAGCACGACGTCGTCGCACACCGGGCCTGACACGCCTCCGTTTCACTTTCCCTCTCCCATATAAAAAACCTCTCTCCAGTCTCAACCCTCATCGAATTTGTGTGGACATACGCCGCCACGCGACCAAACGTACCGATCCATCGGTGCTCTGCCACATCCCCGATGAATAAGCTGACGGTGGTCGCGGCCGCCGCCGCCGTGGTGGTTGCAGCGGCCGCGCTCCTGTCGTCGTCCTCCGTGCCGGACGACGTCGTCGCGCTGGTGGAGATAGGAGGCGACAACGTGGAGCTGGTCCCCGTGGACGCCGGCGCCGCGGGACCCGAAAGCCTGGCGTTCGACGGCGCCGGAGGCGGACCGTACGTGGGCGTGTCGGACGGGCGCGTACTACGGTGGGTTCACGACGAGCGGCGGTGGGAAGAGCACTCGTCGTCCTGCAAGCCCGAACTGTACGTATGCCTTCCTCTCAACTCTGCTATCCGATGAATCCTTTATCTGTTTCTTTCGAAACGGCATGCATGCATCCTTGCATGCAATCCGGTTCTTGTTCTATGCGCTCTGCTCCGTGCTCGTACATGTGTTGGCAATCCTCTGGCTCGCCCCAAAATTGCAGAGCTTGCACTGCAGTCTTGTTGGATTGATCTGATGGGGCTGTGTGTGTCAGGGTCCGGGTGGGTGCAACGTCTATCTACCCATTCACGACCATCAACAAAACGTCGCGTTCCTTTCCTACCCTGCCCGTCCTTCCTTGTAAAAAATAAATCACTAGGACAAACAGACGGTTGCGTGCCTGCCGGTGCAACTATATCGTTGGCTCGTTGCACCGAACAGAAAGATCGACGGCTTCACCCGCGTGCGTCGGGCCAAGCACCGCAATCCCCCTCTCGTCTCCATCTGTGTCCTCACGGTCGTCGTCGTATCCGCGGCAGGCACCGATCGTACCCGCGCGGTGCCTGGCACGTGGAGGAGGAAGGTTGCAGGGAGACACGCAGGTAGGGAGGTAGCAGGGGAGGGCATTCAAGTGGTGAAGCCAAATGTAGCAGTCTAGGAGCAGAGGAGACTGGCCGTTGCAACGCCGAGACAGCTACACAACATGTACGAGTCTGCCACAGCCAGCCAGCCGATGTTCATTCGTGGACAGAGTTGAGCCCATGGATCCATCGTAACGACGACACAAATCCACCACGACGCCCATCCTTCCTATCTCCGTTATATACACTCCTTCCTCCCTGCTATGGTAGCTCCATCTGCTCCTCACCTAGAACCAAGCGACCAGTAGAGTAGTCCGCCGCTGCCTGCGCCGCACACACAGTGCCACCGCTGCTGACCTCCTCTCCCTCTTCCTCTAGCTCTAGGCGATACATACGATGCGCGCCCGCGGCGACGTGGCGCTGGCCTTGCTGCTGGCGGCGACGACAGCACTGCTGCTATCGTCGCTGGACTCGCGCAGCGACGTCAGGGTGTTGGAGATCGGCGACCGCGACGCCGAGCTTCTGCCGCTGCTGGACGGCGCCGTGGGGCCCGAGAGCCTCCTGTTCGCCGGCGACGGAGACAGGCTGTTCACGGGCGTGTCGGATGGCCGGGTCCTCAGTTGGGTGGCCGCCGAGCGCCGGTGGGCCGAGCACTCCTCCTCCACCGCGCCTGACCTGTAAGTTTCAAATCCTCGTCGCCGTCCCATGGCCACCGTTGGTTCGTCGGACCATGCAACAGAGAGAGCTATCTTTTTCTGTGCCGCTGTGATGTGTGCAGTTGAGAGCCGACGACGGTTAAACCACGCCATCGTCTCAGTAATGGTGAAATTGATAGGAACCAAATGCACAGGTTTTGGGTGTAATGACGCGATTTGACGCCATCGGATGGATGTCTCCGTCCATCACGACAGTGCCCGTGGCTGCTTCTCTGTTGCACTCCATGCGCGCTGGGCCATCCAATTAATTCACCAACACTGACCCAAAGTTAATTTATTCCATGCTGAAAATGACTGTAGTAAACCTCATGGTGTACCGTACCTCTGTCAAACTTGTCGACCTCGTGCTGCACGCAATTTCATTTTCTTTTTCTTTTCTTTGGAATATAATTTCTTAACATTCAAAATACATGCGTGTATGTGCGTGCGTGCAGGCTGGACAGCTGCAGAGGTTCCCAGGACCCAGGCCGAGAGCACGAGTGCGGCCGTCCACTAGGGCCTCAAGTTCAACGAGGACACCGGTGAGCTCTACGTGGCCGACGCCTACCACGGCCTGCGGGTCGTCTCGCCGGACGACAAGGTGTCAAGGCCGGTGGCGCCGCAGTGGTGGCAGCAAGGCACCGGCGGCCGCGCCTTCAGCTTCGCCAACGGCGTCGAGATCGACCCGGTCACCGGCGCCGTCTACTTCACCGAGACCAGCACGAGGTTCCAGAGGAGGGAGTTCCTCAGCATCGTCATCTCCGGTGACACCACGGGGAGGTTGCTCCGGTATGACCCCCAAGAGCGGTGAGGTGGAGGTGTTGGTCGATGGTTTGGCGTTCGCCAACGGACTTGCCATGAGTAGGGATGGGACGCACCTCCTCCTCGCGGAGACCACGACGGGGAGGATCCTTCGGTACTGGCTCCGGCCGCCGCCGGAGAAGGCAGCGGCGGTGATGGAAGAGGTGGCGCGGCTGCCGTGGTTCCCGGACAACATCAGGATGAGCCCTCGGGGAGGGTTTTGGGTGGGGCTCCATGCCAAGAGGGGCAAGCTCGCCGAGTGGTGCATCTCCTACCCGTGGCTGCGGCGGCTGGTGCTGGCGCTGCCAACGCGCCATGTCCAGCAGGCCTCGTGGCTGCTCAACCGGCTTGGGCGGCAGGTGGTCGCGGTGAGGTTGAGTGAGGAGGACGGGAAGGTGGTGGAGATGGTCAGTGTTCATGGGGATCTTCAGAAGGTGTTCAGGTCCGTCAGTGAAGTGGAGGAGAGGAATGACAGCCTCTGGATTGGCTCTGTCATGTCGCCGTTTCTTGGAGTGTACAAGTTGTAGCAGAAGATGCCCTGCGTTTACATATCTTCACATATATCTATTTATGTGCATATATATAGATACTACTAGTAGTATAATAAAAGTGTAAAAGTGGCTTTGCATACAAGGAAAACATACATCATACTCCCTCCGGGATGGTATTAGAAGACGTTTTGGACAAGGTTTGGGTCAAACATCGGAAATATAAATCATCAATAACTTTTTAAGTTGTTGAGTTTGTAGATGTAAAATTATATGAGTAGATTTATCTTAAAAAGTACTTTGATAAAAGTATACATATATCACATTTCCATAAATATTTTTTTATTATAATAAGAGGTTAAATTTGTGTTTTGGAGATCGTGTCGCTGTCCTAAACGACTTCTAATACCATCCGGAGGGAGTATCTTCTATCACTAGACCTGTTCATTTCGGCAGAGGTTAAATGTGTCTTTGCATCAATGAACTGAAGACAGAAGTACAACAGCAGTTATTTAGTCTACTTTGTGTCTCAGCAACTAAGACACTGCAAGCGCCGCATCTGTCAGTGTGTCTTCAGAAGGTGTTCAGCAGTTATTCATTTGTAACTTATGACGCATAAACCTGCTATATAGTAATAACATACTTAACATCCACTGTTTTGGAACAAAGCAGCAGGAGAAGATTCTTGAGTTTCTGCGTCTCTTGTCCTTTCAGGAGTTCAAAGTCATTCTTATGGGCTGAAAAGGAGGCCCGACTACCTTGTGGGCTGAATGGTTTAATCTTGGACATTGTGCTCAGAATCATAATTCGACTTTTTTACATTTCACGGAACCGTCGTTTCGTGTCCCCTTCCGGCGACTCTGGTGCCGCCCGTTCACGGTTCACCGCGAGTGCCGAGTGTGAGTCCTGGCGTTGTCGTCGAGTCGGTGACAGCAGCAGCCGGCACAACGTCTTCCACTCTCACCCTCTGTGAAGGCCTGAATGAATCTAACCAATCTCCGACTGGGAAAAGACAAGGGCAGGGCTATGCCAAAACAAGAGGTATTTGGCTAAAGGGACTAACCCCACAAGGGCAAGGGGAATGGGAGAGATGATTAGCAGCAGTGGTACAATAGTTCTTTGTTCTGAATTGTCTACTTTTGAATGCCAGTCACAGATATTTGACTAGCATGCATGTGACTAACCCTTAGTTATAACCACACAATGTAGTATGGGAAATATGTCGTACAATAATGTTTCAGAAAGAGGGAATAAAAAGCATAGTTATGAGAATGTCCATAGAGAAATTTGGCAAAAATAAAGCCCTCATCCAGGCAAAATGTATGCAGTGTTATTTCATTTGGTAAGTTGTTAGAGGAGTCAAGGGTCTATTGCGCCTTAGCCCATTAGGGTCAATTAGTGTATATATAAATCTAAAATCAAGTAAGAGATTAGAAGAAAATCACTTCTCTCTTGCCGGCCGTGGGCGAGCCCCGCGGCCGGCATATTCTAGCGCCCCTACAGCCCCAAACCCTAGCCGCCACCGCCTCTATGAATAGCCGTGGGTACTGTAGCAGCTGCCCAGCACTCTGTTCCTCTTCAATTCCAACCACATACATAACATCTGGTATCATATCAGCTCCGCCCGTCCGGGACCATGATCGGACCCTTCACCACCGTGCCCATCTCCATGCTGCTTGGCGCCCATCCCTGGGCTGCGTTGGCCTTGTTCTCCGCTGCACTGCCGGCACACCACGCCCATCAGTGGGCTGCGCCGACCCTATTCTCCGCAGCTCCGACGGTGTTCACCACCGCCATAGCCACCATGGGGCCCCTGCCTGCACAGCATTACGCGCTTCTTCCGGGCGCCCCAATGACATCAACATCGGCTACGCCATCAGCCTCCTCGGCAATGCCCCTCACGCTAAAGCCTCTAGCCGCAGTGGTATATGAGATCTCCCGCAACATGGCTGTGATCCGGACCTTCCCTGGCAGCATCATACCAACCCCTACCACCACCATTGCCATACGCTCCACCGTCGCTACCACATCGCAGCCGTGGATGCTGCCCTCTCCTTCGCTGATTCCATCTTAGGCTATGGCATCAAAGATGGGGACAGAGTCCACGAGGGTGAGGGCCCCAGAGCCACGATGGTGGTTGCTCTAGCACCCATCATCGACGCTATGGTCCTTCCTGGTGGGCCAATCCTCCAACATCCATTCACCGATGGGATCTTCTATAGGGGCACCGGCGTCTACAGATTTGGGTGTCGTGGCGGTGCGTTTGCAGGTTGCTACGCGCGGCCTCCTAGAGCGCCCGATGGGTGCGAGGGCGTGCGATATCGCGGCTAGTTCGGCCCGCACCCCTTCGCAGTTCCTCCAAGCTATGCCTCACGCGTGAAAATGGACACCATGACGGGCGCCCGGTAAGATGCTTGAGTGCCGTGTCTACGTGGTGCGGATGCGGCTGTGGTGCGGACGCAGGTCTTCGAGCGCGGCGCCGGTAGGAGATGCGCCGACATATGCACGAAGCATCCTTGATGGCGGTCGACCTCGGCACAAGCGAGCGTTTCCTCGACCCGTGGGGCGGCCACCAGCAACCGTCTTGTTCCTCTGCTGTCTTCAAGCGCGGCGTTGTGAGATGTTGTTTACGTGGTCGGCGAACTCTAACTCTACGGCAGCAATGGCGGTTTCCTCTTTGTCACCGGGCGGGGTCGCCACCGCCTAGCGCCGCCGCTTTCCCTACCGCCGCCACACGAGGATGTCTCCGCTGGTTGGTGTTGCGATTACTTCAGGTGGCCTAACCCATGTATCCTTCTTGTTCCGATGGTCTCCATGGGATCTTGGTGGTTACACAAATGCAGTTCCAACACATGAAGGGTGTCCGCCTTATCTTCGGCGTCAAAAACAAAGAGTCACAATTTACTTTCGGTCAATAAAATAAGACGAGATGTAAAAGGCTTGTTCTTAGGTGTTAGGGTTCTGTCTAGTGGAGGCATCGTTAGTGTCCTCATCAGGTTGCAGCCTTAGGACAAGCTGCATGTCTAGGTGGGGTGTAGTGTTAAGAGGAGTCAAGGGTCTATTGGGCCTTAGCCCATTAGGGTTAATTAGTGTCTTACTTAGGGGCCAAGTCAAACGTCTCTATATAATGAGAGGAGATGCATCAATCTAAAATCAAGCAAGAGATTAGAGAGATTAGAAGAAAATACCTTCTCTCTTGCCAGCCATGGGCAGAGCCCCACGACCATCGTTCCTAGCACCCCTACAACCCTAAACTCTAGCAAAAGCCGCCTCTGTACCAGCGGGTACTATAGCACTGCGTACTGTAACAGCCGCCCAACACTCTCTTCCACCTGAATTCCAACAACGTCCGTAACATCAGTCATGGCTTTTAATTCCAGACACTGTAGTTTTGTTCGATGGAACGGGAAATGAGGAAACAAATGTAACATCAGTCATGGCTTTTAATTCCAGATAATCGGCTGTGTTTAGATCCATGGAGTTTGGGAAAAATGTCACATCAGACACCGTAGCATTTTTCGTTTGTTTGTGGTAATTGTTATCTTACCATGACGACCTAACTATGCTTAAAAGATTCGTCGTGTACATCAAAACTAGATAATTAGTTTTTTTTTTTTATATTTACCTACATTTAGCAGTTTAGTAGTAGTTTTGTTCGATGGAACGGGGAAATGAGGAAGCAGATGTAACATCAGTCATGGCTTTTAATTCCAGCACTGTAGTTTTGTTCGATGGAAAAGGAAATGAGTAAACAGATGACGCAGGGACACATGCTTATGGTCTACCGTCTGTCGCAGTGCCGCTGTGGTCTACTTTATTGACGCTCCTAGGTGACCAGCTCGATGCCCGCCTCGACCATGGACTCCGCCATGAAGACATTGGCAGCCTCTGACGGGTGGACGGCGTCGAAGAACACGTAGCTGCTGGCGTTCCGGCACGCTCTGGCCGTGGTCGGGTTGCAGAGGTACACCCTCGTCTTGGCCGTCCCCGTCCGCAGCACGTCCCCTCGCGTTCGCCAAAGCCTACATAAACGCATATCACCATGGGGTATAAATGATCGATCAATGGCGGCATTATTGAACACGTACGCATGTACGTACCATAAGCTGCCGGGTCTTGGGCGAGTTTGAGGAGGGGCGTGTAGAGGTCGAAGATGGCGAGCTTGAGGTCGGCGTGCCGCTGCTTGATCGCCTTGACGGTGGCGTTCAGCTTCTCGTTGAAGGTCTCCGCGTCGCGGTTGAGCCTCGCCACGCATGCGTCGTCCTTGCCCTTTCCGTACAGCCGGATGGACGCCGGCAGGCAGCCTAGCGGCGGCATGGACGTGACGCCGATCCGCCGTGCTCCCAGCCTGTACAGCGCCTGCAACAACGTACGCGCAGATTAGGTCGCGTTCGTTCATCGCCAAGCAAAGGATGATCAGGTCGACGACGACGTACGTTGGCGAAGCCGGAGAAGATGCCGACGAGGAGGTCGCAGTACTGGACGACGTCGTAGCGGCGGGACAGGGAGGCGTTGTGGTAGTAGTTCTGGAGGAAGTCGCCGGTGCCCGTGCTCACGACGTAGAGCGCGTCGCCGAGGATGGCGCGAGCCTTGGCGCGCCCTGCCACCGCCGCCAGCTTCGACCTGTACTCCTTGTAGTACTTGAGCTGCTGGGTCAGCGTGATCGCGTCCTGCACGTACGAGTGCACAAGGCCCCAAACATCACTAGCCAGCCTCATCAAGCAACAACATCTAGCGTCTCCTGCTAAAAATGTGTTGTTGCTGCAATGATCCCATGGTACTTACATACATGGCGGCCGTGTCGTCGTAGTAGCTGGACGCGGCGGAGGCGAAGTTGGCGCCGATGAGCAGGTTCTTCCCCGACGCCTGCGGGCTGAGGTACGGCGGGGCGTAGCTCTCGAAGCCGAGCGTTTCAGCTGCAACAACAAACCACGCAGAGCGAACTCGTTCGTCACGTACACAGCCCGGCCGTGTCATCACCACACCAGTCTAAAGATCTAGTGGTAGGGTAGCATCGCAACCGGTGATGTCGGTGACGATCTTGCCATCGGAGAAGCGGCCGGTGGCCTCATGGCGCACGAAGTCCTGCCCATACGGCGCGTAGTCGGCCTTGAACACCGCGCCGGGGAGGTAGTTGTTGTTGCCGACGTCGATGCTGGAGTCGCCGAACGAGATGACCGCCGGCACAATCGGCTGCGCCTGCACACCGCCGGCGATCATTGTCATCGCCGCCGACGCTACAAGCAGGGGAGACGACCGCTGCCATGGACAACGACGCCATGTGCTTACGCTCGTCTCTTGCACGTTGTACCGTGCCGTGGCCGACGCATTTGGCGACATACTTATACGCGATCAATCGTTCTAGTGCGTACGTGGTGTCTGGGGTATCGACGCGTCAACGTCGCTGGAGCTCGCGGTTGGGCGAATTTATGTTTAATTTAAGGTGGTAGGGGGCGCGCCGGGGCACCGCCTCGTCGTTCAAAATGGTTTCCTTGTACAGTTGTACTGATACGCTAGTCCGAGTAGATATGAAAACTAAATTCTGCATTATGTCGCTGTGAGTGTGACACGCAGCTGTTAGCTGCCAGATGACGACATGAGTTTAAAAAATTGAAAATGACAGGCTCGATCGAGTACCTGTGCCTACACATAACTTGATAGGTTTATTTGGGTGAGTACACCTCTCAATAGATGACACAACACTCCATACTCAGTTGGGGTACACACACGCAAAGGGAGATCTCGAGCCAAGCTAGCAGACACTACTGCAAACGCCTACTGCATGAACGCCTGCATTTTTGGGTAGGAGGCCCGCTGGAGCCAGCCGCCCCTACAAATGGCCACAGTAGAGGTGGCTGGTGTTCGACTCAATATCCAGCCGTATTGTTTAGGGTTCTAGGGGCGCTAGGGGCGGCTGGGAACAAGTTCATTTGTAGGTAAAGTGTTGGCAACCACTTCTTCCACCTCAAACCACTCACTCCAACTCGTAAAAAGGTCAGTAGGCCTATGCTCCTCCCAAAATTACATACTCAGTTGGGGTACACGACATCCATATATACTCAGTTGGGGTACATGACCTGAAATGCAAAACCATCCATCAATGCACGCGCTCAACGCTTCACATGCATGGGTTCTTTTTTCCTTTTGCATGGTACCTTCCTGCCGTATGTGAGGGCCACCAGTCACCTGCATGCATGGTTGAAGCGGGGACTACATGAATAAATAAATCGGTGCATGCATGCAGGCGGGAATCTTGGTGTGTCCCTAGCCATTGAGATAAGCCAAGCACTGGATACACGACCACAGGGAAAGGGAGATCTTGAGCCTAGCTAGCAGACTCTACTACAAACGCCTACTGCAAGAACGCCTGCATTTTTGGGTAGGGGACCCGCTGGAGGCCAGCCGCCCCTACAAATGTCACACGACTGGTGTTCGGCTCAATATCCAGCCGCCCCTACTGTTTAGGGTTCTACGGCCTGCTGGGAACAAGTTTGTCTGCAGGTAAAAGTCTTGGCAACCACTTCTTCCACCTCAAGCCACTCACTCCATCTCACAAAAAAGTTGGGAGGCCTTGGGTTCCTCCCAAAAATTTCTACTAAGGGGAGGTTTTGATCTCAAATACTTTGGTGGAGAGCATTCCAAGCCTTTAATTGAAGTTTTAATGGTTGGTTAGTGTGTAACTTGAAGTTTCCTTTTCTCTTTCATCCATAGTGCTTGAGCTATGAAATGAGCAAATTAGAACCTAATTTTGGAGGCACTAGGTGTTGGGAATATGCCCTAGAGATAATCATAGAGATGATTGTATCGCCTTGTATCCATGATGTGTTATGTGTTTATGAATATCCATTAAAGACAACTTGTATCGATTGGCAACTATGTGAATTGTTTGTGAGACTCTTTACTTGTATGGTTATTCTATAATTGTCCCTGGTCGGAGTTCATGTGAGGACACACATGAATATTAGATCAGCACACATATTGGTTGATGACTATGTTTCACAAGTCATAGACATGGAGATGTCAAACTAATAGTGTGGGCACATGTATGACATGGGGCTGGATTGACCCGACATGAGATGTAATAATTATTGTCTCTTTATACATCATGTACGTTATGTCCTTAGACCTGAGATGGTCGTATGTACTCAAGATGTGAAACGACCTACTTAGGGACTATCAGACGTTACTCCGTAATTGGGTAGCTATAAAAGTGGTCTTCGGGTTTGTCAGGAAGCATGCTGTGAGGCATAGTCGATCAAGATGGAATTGCCCCTCTCCATGAGAGAGATATCACTGGACCACTCGAATGATTAGATCAAGAAATGCATGGCCGTGCTTGGGTTAAGTGTTAACCCACGAGGTGGACCAAATATCGTGTGGCAAGGGAATAACATGTATGTGAGTTTGTGGTGGTTCGTGCGATATGATCATTGCGTACACATGGGAGTTGACACGTCTTGCTAGAGGCCGCTATCAGCTATAGGTCGAGTAGGAGTACTTTCGGGCCATGTCTATGTGTGCGTGAGCCCATAGAGTCGCACGCTTATAGGGAAGAAGGCCTAATTCGGATCTGATCCAATTAGACGAGGCTTAGGGTTACTAATGGGCCTCCGGCTCGGGAGCCCTGTTAGGGACGCCTATATATATGAGAGGAGGTGGGGGCTGGGGTTAAGCCACGCCACTTTGGCGCCGCCGGCCTACGCCCTCGCCTCTTGCTCCTCGCGGACCTAGCAGTCCGAGGCGCATCGCTTCCTCCCAGACGTGTGGGATACCGGAGGTGCTGCATCCGGAGCACAAGGACAAACCGCAAGTGGAGGACCGGGACGTGAGCAACTGCAGACGACACTACCGCTAGCGCGGACATCTTCGTCGAGGGTCGACACTTCCGCCGCACCGCGGCGTCTAGTGGTAATCCCGTGATCTATAACCGCGTAGATCCTTGGTTTATGGGTAGAAAATTTTTGTTTTTTCGGCTAGCGTAGCGATCCCATATTCCTTCACTAGGGTAGATTAGTTAGAATATTGGATAACACTCATTTATTAGTCAATCGACATGATTTTAGTTGCCTAATAGAAAGTAATTGAAGCTAGGATTCATGGTTGCTTAGTGGTGAAACATGTGTGTGTGTTTTTAATGCATAGTGGAAATTTATAACTAGTTTTTCTCTCGCATATGATGTCTAAATACTATTTTTTTTGCTAAAATTTTACAAAATCGTAATATACTTGTGTATTCATTTTTTTGCTACAACTTTGGTATTAATGACTTTGTTGTCGTGAACCATCTAGGGTTTGCCATGTACGTGCATTTGTATATCCGATTAATTAGTCCTTTAATGTATTTTATTTATTTGTTGTCCTAAAGGATGGAGTACAAAAATGCTTTTTATATATGGCGCGTTAAGGTGGAAGGCATGTTTCCGTGAAGAGCTGGATGAATTTATTGAAGCCACTTAGAATCATCTTGAAGAAATTGACACAAAATAATGATTCAATAATATATCCGTGTCGCGATTGCAAGAATAAGATAACATAGAGAAATGTGGAGATCATCTGATCACATTTGATTACATGAGGATTTGTTAAGGATTACACAATCTGGATTTATCATGGTGAAACTGTTGTTGATGACGATGACATCGGTGATCTGGGGAGATAACCTCTAAAACCCTAAAGCGCTTGTCCTAGTATTTAGAAGAGCTTGAAGCAGGAATGAACCCTAGAGCCACAAGAGGAATGGACTGTTTGTCAGCATTGTTTAAGAAAATATGCTATGTGTGGGTGTGGTGTCCTAGCAGTGTTTAACAAAATAGAGGTTGATCGACAAATTTATGGCAAGTAATAAATGGATTGAACCTAAAATAGGGAGTACCTCTCACTTTGCGAGGCCATTCAAGAAGTACAACGTGATGTTCTAAAGGATCAATCCATTTGTTATTTGCCATAAATTTGTGGATCGACCTCTATTTTGTTAAACACTGTTGAACACACCGCACCCACACACAACACATTTTCTTAAACATTGCTGACAAAATGGTGCGTGCATGGCGCTGGAGATGAAGCAGACCAGCCCGGTGCGCCGCTTGACCTTGCCGGCGTATGGCGTGTCGACAGTGTCAACCCCGGAGCGTGCCGGCCCTCTCGGCCACCTCGCTCACGGACACGGCTGAATCCGCCAAGCGCTCCCCACGTTGTTCTCGCGGGAGACCCCGACGGCCACCGGGCGACCGCCTCCGATCATCATGCGGTCCCCTGTTCAGCGCCACCCAGTACCGCCGGCCGCCGGCGGCGCGCACATTGTCCGGGCACCCCCGGCAGTTCCGCGAGGTCTCGGACATGCCACCGCCTTGGCGCACGGACCCAAGCACCTTCGAAGCTCGCCCAACGCGGTGTGCGCAACCATCACGTGTGTGCCGTCGGGCGCCACAACGACGCCGTTCGGAAGGAGAGACCGCCTGAGCACGGTGACGGGGCGCTGAAGGGCGGTCGTTCGCGCAGCAAGCGTCCGGTCTCGCCGCCCAGAGCCACCACGAGCATGTAGTCGCTGCATGCATTGCAAGCGGAAACACCGGATGCCATCAGTGTTGTTTCTTCATGATTTTGGCATTCTATCAATGAATACACTTCTTTTTTGTTAATCAATGAGTGTTATGTTTTGACCAAAATCTCATCTCTTTTGTTAGAAGTCAAATTGATATTATATATGGTAGTTGCACATTAGTTATGTTGTTTTTGATTGAACATCGTATCGTTCAGCGTAGTTGTGAATGAAGTGGTGCACCCCTATCATTTTGCTTTAGCTTCGCTTTTGCCCGTCTCTCGAAAATGATTAACAAAGATGATGAATTTGGCGCCCCGGTCAAAAAGAAAACAGCGCCCGCGTCGCTCTCCTCCCGGGCGGCTCGGGCGAACCCCCAAAACCTAGCGCCGCCACCACAGATCCTCCGACACTGCTCGCCGCCGCCGAAGAGCCGGACGCCGGAGGCCCGGCCGAACAGCGAGGAAGGCGGCGGCGGGCCTCCATTCCACGCGTGCTCGGGCTTACCGGGAGGAGGTCCGACCAAGCTTCGATGACGGCCGCCGGCGGCGCTCCGGCGTGCGGCTCCCGGGCTGGGGGCGGCCTTGGTGCGCCGGATCCGGTGGCTCCTTTCTCCAAGAACCCCGGGCGGAGTGCGGGGTTGGGGGCTTCCGGCGGTGTCGGCCGGCACCGCAAGGGGGGGGCGCAGGTCGGCGCGTCGGCCGGCCACGCCGGCCGGGCAGAGCGGCTGAGGCGCTTGCCTTGCCAGTGCGATGGGCGACGACGACGGCATCCGAGGCGTGAGCGGGTGGCGGGCGTGGTGGAGTGCGCCTTGGTTGCGCCCCAATCTGGATCTGGGGTGGTGCTGTGTTGCTTGGGGCAGTAGTGGAGTAGAGGCTCGTCGGTGGTGGTTGTGGTGGATCTGGCGGGGTCGCGGGCCGGCGTGTTGCTGGTGACCGGCTGCAGCGAGACGCCGGTGACACTGGGGTCGGGTGCGCGACCCGCGGGTCCCGCAGGGACAGAGGCGGCGGCGGTGGTGGCGGTACCGCAAGGTGCAGGGGCGTAGTCATTCAATGTCACGGGAGGCTCTGCGTGGGGGCACCTATGTGGCTGGCCGCTCTTGGCCATGGTGGTCGGGAGGTAGTGCCGGTGGACACCGCGCGTGCGGGCAAGTGGGGACGGTGGTGAGATGGTGGTGCTCCCCCTTCTTCTCCCCGGCCGTGCGGATTCGCATCGCCGGTGGCGGGGCTGGGTGCCTTGGCATGTTCTCGCGGTGTCGTGGCGGCATTGTGAGGACGCACCGAGCCATCTCTTCGGGCGGAGGAGTTGCGGAGGCGGAGGGGAGTTTGGTGCTGCTTGTTTGAGAGCATGGAGTCTCGGGGTGAAAACCCAGTCCAGTTACTGGACGAGCGACGGCGGCGTCATCGGCGTCGCGTCCTCCTTGAGGCGTCGTTTTTTGAGACACGTCTCAACTTGTGGCAGTATAGGAGGTGGCCTGGTTGGCCCGTGCGCGCAGCGGCAGAGGAGGAGGTGTGCATGGCCTTGGTGTCGGCGGCAAGGTGCAGAGGGTCCATGGGTGCTGGAGGTCTTGGGCTGGTGCGCTTGGTGGTGGTGATCTCGGTGATGGTTGGGCGGAAGTGGTGCTCTCTTAGCGGTTTCAGTTATTTGAGTCCTGGGCAGTTGTTTAGTGGAGTGTGACACTAGTGCACAAACGCTGTTTTTGTCCCGGTTCTCCATAGTATAAATTGAACCGGGATTGCGCATCCGGGACTAAAAATCGAGTGGTGAAAATATGAACCGGGATTAATAATAACCTTTAGTCCCGGTTCTTAAAACCAACCGGGATGCCCCTGAGGCCCAAGCCCAGGCCCAGACCAGCAGATTTAGTCCCGGTTGGTGTTACCAACTGGGGACTAAATCTCTCTGCTTTTTTTTCTTCTTATGTTTCTTTTAATTTCATGATTTATTTTCCTTTTTAATTTGGTTTTTGCATACGATTCTAGACTGCAAATAAAATACACGTTTAGGGAAGTTTTGGTTCGATCCATGTACACAAATAACGCAAATAAAAGTATGAAACTAAAGTACAACATTCAATAGAAGCAAGGAACTGACGTGCAGCCCCATATATTATTTGTTCCCCATATTATATGTGGCACAAAAATTAATACATACAATTTGCGCCCCATAAATATTGCATTGTATATACAAGCTTTGTTTACAATGAGTGTCATCCACAAAATTCATGACACAATTTTTGTTTAGATTACAAGTTCCTATGGGAATAAAATACAAATCAAAACAAGATGCCTCTTAGAATGCGTGCAGCCCTCCTTTCACATACCACCTAAATCTCTGAAGTTATCCTGGGCAATCAAAGTACAAAAATGTGTTAAACCATGTCAAAAATAATGTTACAAAGTATCTGAGAAGCAAGGAAGCCTCATTATTTCCAGGAGAGTGAAATGGCGAAGAAATTGGATCACTATTTCTGGAATAGTGAAAATGGTGAAGTGAATATTGTTGAACCTACAAAAATATATGAAAAGGGAGAGATACGAATTACAATACTACAAGTGCCATTCCAACCTATACATTATTCGTGGAGGTTTGTGTACTCTTGCAGATTTCTGTACATTATCTCCCAGAATTGAAGAGGGCAGCGTTTTTTAATGTACCGGCAATTCTCAGGATGCTCAGATCCCAGATATTCAGAGATATTGAACCAAACGCTGCTGACACTTAACTATTCAGTATGTTCTACAAAAGGGAAGGGAGAATTAACTGATATACATGCTAGCAGTTACGATAGTGGTAATTGAAGTAATATTGAGAAAAGGATATTGACTGCAGTAGGATGAATCGGATATAAAGAAAAAAATATTACATATTAGTTTGATGGTCGTCTTGTCGCTGGCCGTGAGGCACCCAGGGCAGGCCTACAGGAAGAGAAAATCAATAATTGCATATATATAAATTTAAAATAAAGTTTGCAGGCCTACCGGGATGAGCGGCGCAGCTGTGCGCGTTGGGCCGGCGGCGGACTGACGTACGCTCGTGGGCGAGCGGGAGGCCGGCCGGCGCGCGCGGGGACACTGACGAGGTAGGCGCGCGGACGACGGTGGCCGCGCATGGCGTCGGAGGTGTCCGGATCGGAGAAGACGAAGATGCGGCGAGATCGACAAAGTGACTGGAGGAGACAGGGAGGAGCGCTGACGCGTATTTATCTCAAATAGGCTTAGTCCCGGTTGTGGGGTGCGCCTAGGACGAAAGGCAGTTTAATCCCGGTTCCAGTTGAAGCCCCGGACTAAAGTCTTTGAGATTTAGTCCCCGGGTGATATCTTCACCCGGGACTAAATCTAAATTTTGGCGCGGTTCTTCTTAAAAATTTTCAATTCCCGCCACTTTGAAGCAGCATATTCGAGTGGGGGCTGTGTTTTATGTATTTCTTTTTATTTAAATGCTAAAACATAGTTAATTGCCCTATAAATTATATATTTGGCATATCTTTTTTAAAAATACAAGTTATATTTACTTTCTTTACTGCACATAAAAAATATGTAACTTAAAAACTGGTGCGAAGGTGTCTTTTATTTTTCTTCGTGCCGCGTGTGACAAACCATGGTGAGTTTCGTATGGAAATCAATAGGATTTTGCACCCACCTCCCCAAAACTTCGTCTCCTAGGGCACAAGAGACCTTCTCACAAAGTTTGGCACCGTTTCAGATCTTTTGGGTGGACTCAGTTCAATTTATAATTACCGGGAGAACTCGCGTGAAAATTCGATTAAACTGAAAAAAATACCAAACCAATTCAAAAAATTCTCAAACTTGGTGGTTCCTACACACATGGCATGTGAAAGAGTGGGAAAAAATTTGAGGCCAAAACCACTTTGGAATACGCGTGCACCTCCGAATCATGGAGAATCAAAGTGTAGAGACATGGTTGGTGAAAGATTGTGTATACCTCTCAGTAAAGGATGTTGGGTCTACCTGTGTTAAAATTGCTTGATTTTTTTGTGCTCATATACACCCAAAATATGATCCCACGCAAAATCTTAGGTTCTTTTTCATGATTATTTGAATTATTGCTTTTTTTCTCATTGCCGCGTGCGACAAACCATGGCGAAGTTTCGTATGGAAAACAACAAGATTTTGCACCCACCTCCCCAAAACTTTGTCTCCTAGGGCACAAGAGACATTCTCACAAAGTTTGGCATCGTTTTAGATCTTTTTGGGGTGGACTCGAGTTCAACTTATAATTATCGGAGAACTCGCGCAGTAAATTTGATTAAACCGAAAAAAAAAATACCAAACCAATTCAAAAAAATTATCAAACTTGGCGGTTCCTACACACGAGCAGCATGTGAAAGCGTGGGAAAAAGTTTGAGGCCAAAACCACACTCGAATATCCTGGAATACGCAAATGTGTAAATAAAGAAAAACGTATTTTAAATAAGACAAAACCAAAACTACGAATTCAAGTATCGAAAACGTAATTCTATATTACGCTAAGGATGTTGGTCGTAATATAATAAAATCTCCAGGTCTTTTTGTGCAAAAGTGATGTTGCCTAAAAAAAAGATTTAGTCGGTTGGATATTCCAACCGAGACTAAAAGCTGTCGGTTTGGCTTTGGCCGGACACAACCCAAAACCTTTCATCCCAGTTCTACTCTAACCGGGATTAAAAAATTTGAGAATACTGAACCGGGATTAAATGTCTTATTTTAGTCCGGGTTGTTGGCTAGAACCGGGACTAAAGGTTTCCTCCAGATGAAAACTGTCTCGGACATCGTTCCTCCAAGAGCTTTACTCCCGGTGGTAGTTTCAACCGGGACTAATAGGAACTTTAGTCCCGGTTCAAAATGAGAAGCTTGCCTGTAGTGTAAAACGATCCGGGACAAAATAAGGTCTTTGTAGTAGTGTGAGGCGGTGGGTGAGGCGAGGCCCCACGCAGAGTAGCCAGGATCAGTGTTTTAAATGGTGCCGCGACGGGATTTTCTGCTGATGCAACGCTGGAGCTGGGGGATCGACGATCCTGCGTGTGCGGCTTGGGGGCGATAGCCTCGTGGTGGAGGAGCTCTGGTGGCTGCTCGGACTTGCAGCGGGCTGCGGCTGTGGGCGTGGCACAACGTTGGTGACGACGGCGCAGGTTCCGACGGTCTGCTTTCGACTCCTCTCCCAGGTGGTGGTGGTGTAGAGTTGTGTTGTGTGTGTTGTGTCGACGTCTCAATCCGACCGACTGTTGTGGATGGAGGCTCGTGTTGATGACCCAATCCAACCGAGCGGGGCTTCATGTTTTATCTCCACCCATCCGAGTTGTTAGTGGAGTTGAGTTGCTTTAGTTGGGTCGCTTCGGCCAATTTGAGTGGTTAGTTGTGTGAGTAGGCGCCAGATGTGGCGCGAGTTGAGTTGATTTGGTATCTAGGTGTGAAGGTGGAGTAGGGTAATTTCACATTTGTATGGTTTTTCTGGCCCGGGTTTCAGTCAAAAAACTTGGCTGTCACTTGTCTTTTTTCTTTATTCGTCTAATAGAAATCGCGGCAAAGCTTTTGCCGCCCCTTCTAAAAAAAAAAATTAACAAAGATGATACTGAGGCTGCTTGGCGTACCCATTTACAGAAACGGTGTTACAAAATGCTAGTCTTTTAATCAGCAGACTCCTAAAATCTCATGGGTATATGTACAAGTTTTGCTTGAATATAAGTACTATTAGTTATTAGCATCGTATGGCGTCGTGTTCATACAGATGAATGTCAATTTGGAGCATTATTATTACTACCATTGTATTTTTGTTGGACGTTATTGCAACTGTTCTTTTTAAATTTGGATATAATTAATTCATTTGCTTAAAAATATAGTTACGTTATATCTTGTTTAGAGAAGAGCCATTCTGTATTCTTTTTTAACATCGTATAATATAAGTATTATTGTTGATTTTTTTCTTGACCAGCTGAGAATTTAGTATCGTTCACTAATGAGTCATTTTATTTTTATTTTGTGCATATATATACCTCCTCCGGTAAGTGGTGCTGCTGTCGGTAAAGTAGATGTCACCGGTGCGCTGGTCGACGTCCAGCCCGTTGAGGAAGTTGAACGGCTCACCGCCGGCTTCCGTCGCCACGATAGCAGTCCGCCGCGCGCGGCAACCGTGAGCAGCCCCAGATAGGCGTCGGCGACGTACAGATCGCCGGACTTCCGGTGGAACTGCAGCCCCAATGGACGCCCGCAAACGCTCTCCGGCACGACAAGTTTCTTGTACGTGGCGCACACCGCCACACTCCTGTACGCACGCAAGGGTTAAAATCGTTCTTTGTTTTTGTTCTAATGTTTGGATTCTTAAATCTGCAGTGCGTGTTGTATGCAAGATCGAGATGAAACATGCTCGCTTACCTGTGCTTGAGTTGTAGGCGAACTCGGTCCATCCCCGGAGGCGGCCTTGCCACAAGAGGATGCGGCCGTCGGAGACGCCGGAGTATGGCCCGCTGCCGTTCCCGTCGAAGGCGAGGCTCTCCGGACCGGACACCGGCTCCGGCAGCGTCATCACGACAAGCCCAGGATCCAAAGACTCGGTTTCGTACGATGACACTGCTGGCGCAGCCGTGAGGCAACAGGAGAAGAAGCGCGAGGAGGAAGGATTGCAGTGAACGAGCGGCAGCCGCCATGTCAAGCGCGCGCGCTCTCTCTCTCTCTCTCTCTCTCTGGCCTTCGTCTCACGCACGCAGCGGTGACTGCTGTCCGGCCACTAATTTCCAGATATCCTGCAGCTCGATCAGTTTATGTGACATTTTTATAGGCGTTGCCGGGGCGCAGTGCACAGAGTTGTGCCTGTGCATGCTGCAGCGGCAGCAGGCAGCACCAGCCACAGCGCACAGGCAGCAGCTGTGAATGCTGTTCGGCCGTACTCCTCCGGTCTAACAAGAATGTCGTTTTTACTATATCGTGTTTGACCGCTTCGTGTTATTTAAAAATTTTATATAAATTATAAAATAAATAAAACAACATTAAAGTATCTCTAATGATAAATACACCATATGTCTCATAAATTAATATAATTTTTTGACCGGTATAATTCATCTTTGACCATTCGCCTTATTTAGATTTTTCATTTGAATAACAAAATAAATAATCATTATAAAAATATATCTAACAAAATAATAAGTCATAACAAAACAAATAATATTTATTTATTTTTTTGAATAAGACGAACGGTCAAACGAAATCTTAGAGGTCAAAGAATTACATTTATTTGTGGAACGGAGTGTATAAGTCATAACAAAATCGAAGATATTTATGAAACTTTTTAAAATAAGATGGATAGTCAAACATGATGTATGAAAAACCTAAAAGCGACACTCTTTTTTTAGGGACGGAGTGAGTATTACAATTGAAGGCACGTTTCTTTCGTTCGCTTACCTGCCACCCCCAAAGCGAAAGGTGCAGGAGTAAAGGCGCTTGAGGAAATTTCTTCAAACTTGGATTTGAAGGACCAAGAAGAGTTGACAAACAAGCAAGTGGATGCTCTATTTGAAGCACTGCCTCCATAACCATCATCAATGCTCCATAGGAGGGAGTGCATCACTACTGTCTGGCTCAAACAAAAGATTATGATGAAAGACACAAATGGATGCTCTATCAACTGTTAATGGAGTACTGCCTCAACAGCCATCATCAATGCTCCATAGGACCAGGGAGTACATCACTACTGTCTGGCTCAAACTAAGGATTAAAGACTATGTCAACTTCCAGCTTTTGGGGAGGGCGACACCTATTTATCTAGATAAGTACTCGTCCCGTTTGTCCTATTTAATATTAGCTTGATATGATTTCTTTATTAAAAAGAAATAAAAAATGCATAACCATAAAAACCAATTACTAAGTCTAGACTATATATAATATTAGTAGAGTTTTATCTTTAAGTTTGAAAATAAATAAAGATTGAGTGTACATGAAGTTTGCTTTTGTACTAAAAAATAAAATGAACTCCAAATTAGGTAATCCTTACCTGCTCACCTGGTCCTCTTTGATCACCTCTCGATCGATCCTCAGCTGGCCTAGAAGCAACAATCAACATATAATCGTGCGACCATATCTGTTGTTCGTGCGATGCAGCTTGGGATTGGACCGCTGACCCTCACTCAACTGGAAGTGGGGAGGAGAGAGACCCTGCAGTCTGTAACATGTTCCAACTTCGAACTCCAACAACGCAAGAGAAAAAGGAATTTTAGGTGCATGCATGCATGTCATAGCGCATTGCATCATCCTACTCCTACAAAAGACCTTCTACAGTACGTTATCGGAGATTAACAAAAAAAAAAAAAGAACTTTTTGTAAATCTTATGTTTCAGAAGAATATAGAGCACAAGTTTATGTATAAACAACAATAATGTCATCGGAACTCATTCTTCATTCTGATTCACCAGGGCCCTGTTTAGTTCCCTCCGGAAGTTAGAAATTTTGCAACTTTGACACTGTAGTATGTTTCGTTTGTTTGTGGTAAATATTTTCGAATCATGGATTAACTAGCTTCAAAAGATTCATTTCGTGATTTACAACAAAACTGTGTAATTAGTTATTTTTACCTACATTTACTGCTCCATTTATGTGTCCAAAACTTGATGTGATAGAGGGAGAGTGTAAAAATCTGGAACGTGGAGGGGAGCTGAACAAGGCCCTCGTATATAGGAAAAATTCAGTAGTATTGTACTCCATTTGTCTATTATGGGAATCAAAATAGTTATCACTGTCGGACGTCAAAAAAAAAACCGGAAGTGTGTTTCGAAATAACCCGGGCGGTGTCACATCAATTTCCAGATATCCTGCAGCTCGATTTGTTTATGTGACATTTTTATAGGCGTTGCCGGGGCGCAGTGCAGTGTTGTGCTTGTGCATGCTGCAGCAGACGCAGGCAGCTACACTGAATACTGTCCGGCCGTAGGTACAATTGAAGGCACGTTCTTTTCGTTCTGCTTACCTGCCACCCCCAAACGAAAGGTGCAGGACTGAAGGCGCTAGCTCAAATTTCTTCAAACTTGCATTTGACCAAGAAAAATTGACAAACAAGTGGATGCTCTATACACTGTTGGAGCACTGCTTCAATAGCCATGATCAATGCGCCATAGGAGGGAGTACATCACTTCTGTCCGGCTCTAACCTAGGATTAAAGACTATGTCAACATCCAACATTCAGCTTGGGGAGGGCAACACCCATTTATCTAGATAAGTACTCCTCCTCTCTGTCCTATTTAATATTAGCCTGATATGATTGCTTTATTGAAAAGAAATAAAAAGATGCATAACCATAAAAACCAATTACTAAGTCTAAGCTATATACAATATTAGTAGAGTTTGATCTTCATGTTTGAAAATAAATAAATAGATTGAGTGTACATAAGTTTGCTTTTTGTACCAAAATAAAATGAACTTTGAAGGTAATCCTTATGCATTGAAATGATGAATAGCTGCTCGACATAATTCCTTTCAAGGACCTAGCTAGGTTTTATCCTTGAATTTTTGAGTTTCGGATAAAACTATTTTGATCTAAGATTTACTCTGAACTTGAAACTCTTGGGTAGCGAATGCTTGATCCAACTCTAGGTAATTGATGGATATGATATGAGAAGGTTTGAGCTGTTGTTTATCATGTTCTTCGTGATACTTGAGTTGTGGAGATTTATCTTTTAAAAATGAAAAAATACTACATGATGACTTCCTATATGACAGAGCTTGAATTCCTACCAGCCATACATGGTATATAGACTAGGAAAACTTCCCATACTTACTGCTTGCTTTGCATTGAGTATTTGTCAAGAGTTGTTGACCCTTAAAGACTTGTGAAGCTTTTAAAATCAAGATCACATACACTCCACCCAAATATGCTGCTTCCACACACTAGAAGTACGCAACACCATGCTTATAAAAAAAGAATAAGTCTACGTATATTCATATTTTGTAAGCTACTAGGAGAATTTATAGAATTTATAGATTGAGTGCTGATTCATATTTTGTATGCTTCTACACTAGAAGGCACTAGCGCAAATTTCTTCAAACTTCACTAGGCTTATAAAAAAAAAATATGACTACGTATATTCATATTTTGTATGCTACTAGGAGAATTGTGCGTACGTTGCAATGGAAGAAAAACAAAATACTACTACATATTTTTGGGAAACAAAGACATGAATACTACATATTTATTTATGTTTTATATAAATTTTATGATAACAAGACACACAAAATACTAAGTTAATTGTGGCAATAATATGAAAATGTCCGAGGATTGCAAAATAGAGTTTAAGATAAAAAAAAAAACTGCTCAATTTTTTTTTTTTTTTAGAATTACAATTACAACGCAGACACTCACAACACGCACGCACACTCACCCCTATGAATACACTATGTAAACCCTACCCCTATGAGCACCTCTGAAGAACTGAAAGCAACCGGCAGATCTGCAGATTTCGAAGTCACCATTGGCTCCTCGTCGCCGACGGGAACGCCGCTACCATTGGTAAATCCTAAGAAAATTCCAGGAAAAGGTGCGCGAGCACCGGGATTTGAACCGTGGTGGGTAGTGTCCCAGTGAACCATCCTACCATTGGACTACAAGCCAATTCGCAAACTGCTCAATTTTTAGTTGTATTGGTCTGTTCGCTAATCACCGAGGATTGCAAAATAGAGTTATTTAGACTGGATAAGATAACAAACTGCTCAGTATTGTAGTTGTTGCTTTGATTAGCTAGAATTTTTGGCCTATCTAAGTGGTAACAAAAGAATAGATATTGTTTGTAATCACTACTGCATCAAAATTTACTGATAAGAATCCCTTTTTTTTTTTTTGACAAAAGTCAATAATACAAAGACATATGTTTGTTCGCTAATCACCGAGGATTGCAAAATAGAGTTATTTAGACTGGATTAGATAACAAACTGCTCAGTATTGTAGTTGTTGCTTTGATTAGCTAGAATTTTGGCCTATCCAAGTTGTAACAACAGAATAGATTTTGTTTGTAATCACTACTATATCAAAATTTAATGATAAGAATCCCTTTCTTTTTTGAAAAAGTCAATAATACAAAGACATATCTAATGCTGTATTTGTTATTTAAGAAAGACACAAATGGAGGAAAAAGGAAAAGACAAAAACAAAAATGCATGGCAGAGAAAGAATGAAGAAAAAAAGTAAACAGAAAGAAAAACAAAAACAAAGATGCATGAACCATGGACACGAAAAGGGGTGAGAAGAAATCTCAGCAAACAAATTGCCTGAACATGTTGTTCAAACTAGAATTCTTTAGATATTGATTTAATCGGGTATAGAAGATTACATGTCATAATATAAATAAAAGGTTCATGATAAGAGTACTAATCCAACAAAATATTCATATGGAAGTAAAGGTCATTATCTATAATATATAAACCATCTCCACAAATCAATTTAACAAAATAATACTCCTCATATAAAAAAAAAAATGATACTTCTCAAATCCTCTTCATGTCAAAATAAAATTTCAACCCAAATAAACCTCACAGAGTGCAAATGTAATGCATATGCATGTCCACAGCCTCTGCCCAACAAGGTATGAAGCTACATTATACCCCTCCGCAGGCAACGCACGACGTTGTACTGATACAGTCGTGGTGAACAAGCGGCGACATAAAGTAACCTAACTGCCGTCCACTCAGAGAAGGACTTCAAGTTTTGGGAGATCCAAGTCTAACGACAATAACTATCAGAACTGATAGCAGGTATTGCCACAGTTAAATATGCAATCCAATCGAACCAGTGTTGGCACAAGATAAACAAATGTGAGGCTTACAAATAAAGTGACCTAACTGCTATCCACTTAGGGAAGGATTTCAACTTTCTAAAAAAAGTCTCACGACAATAACTATCAGATCTGATAGCAGGTCTTGCCACAATTAAATATGCAATCCAATGGAACCAATGTTGACACAAGATAAACCAATGCTAGGCTTACCAATAATCTAGGTAGTAGATGCAAACCGTAGAAGTAAATTCTACAACCCACGCACCAATTACGGCACGATCCGGAGAGAGGATCCTGAAGGAAATCAATAGGAGTCCAAGACAAGTCAATTCCTTCATCACGTATCAACACTTATCCACTGAGGGATCTGACACTAGGTAAAATAGTCGGTTTACATATGCGCGTTCAAGACATTTACAGTCGGCGCATTTTTACGTCTGTGGATTAGTGTTTCACATTACATATGCACTTCCTAACACGCGTCCGTAACAAACGTTATTACAGACAATTTTATTACAGACAATTCTGCACGCCTGAAATTT
Organism: Hyparrhenia diplandra; assembly: GCA_015847255.1. Taxonomy (NCBI): domain Eukaryota; kingdom Viridiplantae; phylum Streptophyta; class Magnoliopsida; order Poales; family Poaceae; genus Hyparrhenia; species Hyparrhenia diplandra. The sequence continues at coordinate 129,156 of JADLZK010000722.1, forward strand.
TTCGAGTATAAAATCTTGTCACACACGCCTGTGTGAACGTCTGTATATTAGCGTCTTATGCGACTGTACTCAACATTACCTACAGACGTGCTTATCAAAGACCGACTGTACTTTTTGATGTACTTTTTGAAAAAGTTACAGACGCGCGGTCACTGCTACAAAAATCTTTTGCAAGACACTTGCAAAACATTAACGGTGATGGTTATTTAGAAAACCGCCACCATTAATCGGAGCCGATTAGGCGACGGCCAGGGTTGGTAGTTTTTGTAAAATAACCAGCACGGTTCTTAATTAACTGTGGTGGTTATTGAAACCGTCATGGTAAATCGATTTACAATGGCAGTTATTTTAAAAACCACAATGATTAATAATAGCCCAGATTAGAGCCCAAACAACCCATATACATACCCGATAACAGTATATATTGGACACTTTAGAGTTTCACTCCAACTTACTCATTGTCACCCTTTCCCTCCCCGATAATAGCCGCGGCCGCGCTCTCTTTCCCTCTCCACGACTCCATGTCGCTGGTGCAAGTGCTTCCCGGCCTCCTCCCTCACCCTCGCTCCATCTCTCTCCACTCCTTGGCGCTGCGGGTTGGGGGCAACACGCGGGACGATGGTGCGGAGGGCGTCAAGCGGCCGGCAATGCTTTGAGATGCGACCGCTGCGGGCGGCGGCCGAGGGTAGTGCGGTGGATGATGTTGTGGGCTTGGCGCTCCAACTCAGGCGGACCGGCGCGAGATCCTCGAGCTCCGATGGCGACCACGGTCCCGGCGTGCTTTCCGGCGAGGCGGCTTCTCCTCCAACACACGGCACGATGAGGCAGCCCCTTCTTCGCCACCCCCGATCCACTGCGGTGAGCTCCTCCTCCATGTGCATGGGGTGCAGTCGGCGCGAGGCGGGCTCCAACGAAGCGATGGCAGCGCGTGGGTGGTACACGCGGGCTGGCTTCGAAACCCCAACTCGGCCGGTGCGGCGGATCTGGCGAAGAGCTTCCGGGCGCCCTCCCATCTCTAGAACCTATGATGTGGAGCTTCGGCAGCAGCGGCGTGGATCCAGCGGGGGCGGGCCCCTGATCTAGCCTGTTAGGGGTTAGGTTTGGGTTTTATTAAAAAACCGCCACCGTTAATATTAACTGTGGTGGTTTTGGAGGTCAAAAATCGCCAACCAATTAACCGTGACCTTTTTGCCGTGGCGGTTTTTGTAACCACCACGGTAAATAAAAAACCGCCAATTTGTGTTGTAGTGGGTGTCAGTGGCGACTATAGCCCTTCCAATGTTATTGACACTTCTAGCAGATACACACATGTAGATCTTGCCATAACTAGAGATGCGCATCGCCGGAAATTGATTATAACTGTAACAAATTTACATACCCTTGCACAAAATGCGTCTGTAGCCCTTACACACATGCCAGACGCGTCTAAGCGCATGCCTCTAAATGTTATGGTTTTACATACGCGTGAACAATAGTGCATTTGTACACCTTTACTAAAATATAGACTCGCGTGGAACGGTAACCGACTATAATATTTTGAAATTTACAGACATCCACCATCCGCGTGTCTGTGGTTCCTCCTATACTTACCGGCAGTTATATGGTGCAAGCGTGTATAGATGTTGTCGAATGTACAGACATGAGTTTAGTTAGGCCATCTATAGGTCTTGAGCTCTTCACAAACGCTTATTTTGTATGCGCGTCTGTAAAACCTAGCGTTTACAGAAGGGAGCAGTTACAGACGCGTGTCTTGTAACAAGTGTACGTCTGTAGCATGGGTAGATCTTGCAGACGCTTGTATCGGGCACGTGGCAGAAATTAATACAAAAACTACAAACGCGGGTTCAGTTAAGGCGTCTGTAGTTCTTGCCCTCTTCATAGACGCTTGTTTTGCATGTGAGTCTGCAGAAGTTGTCTCACTTACAGAAGCCTCTTTGTGCTAAATGACAGTAACTGTTTCACGTATTGAGACGCTTCACACGATCGGCGTCTGTAGTTCTTGCCCTCTTCACAAGTGCTTCTTTTTAGAAAGGTTACACCTAGGAGATTTGATAGTTTTGAGTATTGTCCCTCGGATGGAGCATTTGGTGGGATCCTTGTTGCATGGAATTCAAGAATTTTTTCTACTGTATTGATTGATTCACAAATTTTTGCCATGAGCATGTAAGTCACATCTATTCATGAAAGAACTTATTTTGTTCCCTAGTTATATAGCCTCGATATTGCCTAAAATATCACTTGCATTATTATGGGAGATTTCAATTTCCATAGATCACCAACTAACATAAACAAAACAAGAGGAAACATCAATGATATGATGCTCTTCAATGATATCATACATCACCTAGGGTTCATCGAGGTACTAATTAAAGGCCTAAAGTATACTTGGAGTAATATGCACGATCAGCCACTAATGCAACAGTTGGACTGTTTTTTTTCACCTCACCAGCCTGGATTTTAACATATCCAAATACATTAATGATACCTTTAGCAAAGAATACACATCAGACCACACCCCATGTAAAGTCCAGATTGGCACTCACATACCCAAAGCATCTCTTTTTTTCAGTTTGAGAACTACTGGACACAGCTACCTAATTTTGATAATACAATTGCTACTGCCTGGTTATCCTACTCACATACTAATGCAACTAGGAGCACATCCATCAAGTTCAGAGTTTCAGAGCTCCACTCAAACTCCACAACATATCTTGATCAAGTCTAAATATTCTCGATTCAACAACGCAACATTGTCATTTCCTTTATGGATGATATAGAGGACACCAAAGCTTTGCATATTTTCGAGAAAAACTTCAGATCCACCATTCAAACTTAATTGAAAAACTCTTACTTAAATTTACTAGAAACAAAGACACATAGAGAATCTTGTAAAATTGAGAGATGAGAAAACAAAGTTCGTCATGCCAAAGCAAGCGCAAGATTCAATTTTAATGTCATATCACAAATCACGGTGAAGATGGGCGGCTAGTGACAGATCATTCAGCTTTATTCTAGAATGAGTTTAAAAACGAATGGATGTTTTAGACAATACTCAGATGTTATTTCAACTCAGTCAATTGCTATCACAACATAAACCTAGAAGCTTTAGTGGAACCATTCAGAAAAAGAAGAAATGGATATGATTGCTAAAGAATTGCCGGTTGACAAAGCACCGTGGCTGGATTCAATGGACATTTCATTAAAAATTCTGGAACCTCATAAATTTTGATTTCTATAGGTTGTGCAATGAATTATATGACAATGTGCACAACATCTTTAGAAAGTATCAATTGTTCCTATATTACTTTGGTACCAAAAAGACAAATCAAGAAAAGTAACAAATTCGGACCAATCTCCCTTCTAAACTCAAAGTATGAAATTACTTACAAAGATACTAGCAAATAGACTACAAAAACAATCCTTCAAGTTATACATAAAAATCAATATGGATTTATACATGGAAGAACTATACAAGATTGTTTGGGTTGGGCTTTTGAATATCTACATCACTGTCATGCTTTAGATATCATTGAACATCTTTGCCATCATAAGCATTTTAGAAGCAAAAGGATTCATAGGAAAATGATGTGCTTGGATCAAAAAATTCTAAACACAAGGACAACTTCAGTTCTTGTTAATGGAGTCCATGGCAAAGATTTTGTTGTAGAAGGGTGGGCGAGGCAAGGGGATCCGTTATGCCCATTATTATTTGTTCGGCCGCATAACTCTTGCAAAGCATTGTCAATAAAGTTTACCAACAAGGGTTATTGCATCTTACAATCCCAAATAGAGATGTGGATCATTTCCCAATTATGCAAGTATGTCGATGATACATTACACATTATGCAAGCTAATGCCAAACAATTATTTTGTTAAAAAAAAGGTCTTTTTGCAAAGTTTTGCTACTTCCTTTGGATTGAAAGATTATTTTTGAGAAACCTTGCTTGATTCCCATTAATGTTTTAAGCCACAAAGTTCCTCTCTAACTGATGTCCATAGCTGTATACAAGGTAGATTACCCTTCACTTACTTGGGAATACCACTAGGCACTACAAACCCTTGATCAAATATTATAATCCACTTATATGCAGAATTGAGAGGAAACTTTTAAGCCAGCTCCATGTATCTCAATTACTCTATAAGATCACAACTTATCGGTTTAGTGATTTCATCCATACCCACGTATTTTATGTGTACACTAAAGTGGACAAAACATTGATTGAGAAGATTGATAAATTTAGGAAACAATGCCTTTCGAGAGGATTACATATAAATGCCAAAGCTTATAATCTAGCAGCTTGGAAAATGGTCACACACACAAAAAGATAAGAGAAAAGTTTTGACGGTCACAAACAACACATTTTTTCCATCAAGTACCAAAAAGGGGAGAAACTATGCACTTTTTACACACATATACCTTTACTATTAATCTATTTGCACTTGTATTGGAGATTTGTATCATTGTAGGAATTTCCACACAAAACAAGTGGAAAACAACAAAAAAGGCACCATTCGAGAAAGCACACTTCAGCACAACTTTTATCCCAATGGAAGCAGGCCCAAACACGATGTAGATTTGAACTGAACCAGTGTTGAATGTCTTTTCAAACAGCCATGGCCCAACTACGAAGCCTAGGACCAGCCGATCTCGCCCTAGCGGCGGCCGTCGGCCGGGCCGGGCGTGCTAGGGTTACGATGGCTCGGGCCCGGCTTTGGCGTGTCACCACATTAAGCGCCCGGGGAGAGTGGTGCACTATGTTGGTGGACAGTTCAACGTACACTGACGCCCGTGGAGAGGCGATTTGGTGGCCAAAGTGCATTTAGCCCCCCCCCTCAATCTATAAATAGAGGCTCTCACCGCCTCACTCATACACACCACACTTGAAATCCCCTCCCCTCTCTATTTTCTTCTTCTTCCACTTTTTTCTTAGTAGGTAAGTAGTAGTACAATGTGGAACTAGGCAAAGCTAGCAAGGACGGCTTGGCTCCTTGGAAGAAGGATTATATGGTATGAATAAAAATATGGTGTCTTCCAAAAGTCTTGCCCTTATCTTATTATAGATGTGCAATAGAACTAGAGTATTTCATGTTATAGTCTTGATATATGAACTAGCATATGGTTTGTGTGTTATATTCTTGACATGTTATTCTTTTGACATAATCATGACATATGAACTAGACTATAGTTTTTATGTTATGGTTACCTCGAATAGAACTATTGCACTTAACCATTCATGCAACATATTTGAGTAGAGTTAGGGATGTGTTGAGGTGGCGATCCATTGTGGCCTTAGGGTCGGCCATATTCTAGCTCGTCCATCCGTATTGTGGGGAGTCCAGCGGAGGGATATGGGTTGTTTCTTAACATGCGGGACATGGTGCCCGTGGTGAGCGGAGACCTTTGGATATGACGGGGCATGCTCCGGTTGAAGGGATGGCGGCAGTGGTGACAACCCCATACGTCCCTGGCATTCCCCACATTCTTATGTCATGTAGTAGTTCATAAATGTCTCAATGGGTGGCAGACCACCTAGGGGATCTCCTCTTCTAGCTCATACTCAGCTCTGTCGGGGGTTTATTATCTTGTATGATTGTCAACCGTTTTTTTTGCACAAGAATGACTAGAACTTGTATGCTCCACATAGAAACATTCTTTCTTCTTTTTCTTTTACCTTTATCCTTGAGATTGGCTTGAGTGTGTGTGTGTGTGTGTGTGTGTTAATTAAGTTATCAAATTACCTATCTTTTTCACCCCTGTTATGCACATTGGTCTATTATACAATCATGTTATCTTGTTCATATCCCTATTAGATACTTTTTATACCATGACTTCCTTTGGGAGAATACAAATAACGATACCCTGAATATCTCTAGGTGAAATACTACAACGGTATTTCCGTGTACTTTGGACTTGTTCTCGTAAACGTTGCGAGAATACTAACCGACTTTTCCGGGCGGTGTTCTTTGGAATATACCAATTATTCGGTGATGTCATTTTGGAGCGTGAACAAGGACTTGGGACCAAAGATTTATAACTCCAAAATGAGGCTCTACATATAAAAGCATCTTCACAAATTCTATAACAAGGTGAATGTCCCATGGGTGTGTAGCCAATTTGAAATGCCTATTACCAGCATAAAGTGCCTCATCTTGCTTCTCCTAGAGGATCATTTTAGTGGAAGGACATACTTAATTTAGCAGGCAATTTCAAGGAAGTAGCCCACTATTTACTAGGATCTTGTGATACAGTTGGAGTTTGGGAAGATCATTAATGCAGTTGCCTATCTCAACTAAATATCCTACACTATATTCATGTGCCCGACGAAAACATTTATCACTGAAATGGTGCTTGCAAGCTACCAACCTACTTAACCTCTTTAGACGCCCATGTCTAGATCAACTTTAGAGGAAATGATGAACAAGATGATATATGGATATATCAATATAATCTTGGATTGTACACATCAAAGAAGTTGTATCGACATCATTTTAAGGATATCACACCCGCTCCATGCAAATGGATATGGAAATCTAAATGTATGCAAAAATGAAATTCTTTGCTTGGCTTCTCTTGGTTGATAGATTGAATACAAGAGTAATGTTGAGAAAGAAGACATAAAGTTCTTGAGGAAGCTAGGCTATAATTGTGTAGTTTGCCATGGAAATATTGAGGAAGCTCATTTGCACTTGTTCTTTGAATGCCTATCAGCTGAATGTTTTTAGTGGGATATACATGCTGATGTTAATCAAATGATACTAATGAAAAACAAGTTTTTGTAGGTCCTTTCTTTATGGATCTCTTAATGTTGGCATCATGGTGCATTTTTGTAAGGAAAGGAATATTATATTTTCAATTAAAAGCCCCCTTCAATGGCAAATTGGAAACAAACACATGTTAATGGAAGAAGTTAAACTTCATCTCCCCGAGTCCCTAGTCATTTTCACTCTGCAATTAACAATTGGGTCGATTCATTGTAAATAGCTTGCCATAGTTGAGTCATTGATGGCGTTGTCGTTGCCCTTTTAGTTGTTGTTGTGTCGAGTCATGCGGCCAACATGGTGAAGATGTGTCGAGTTGGCGGCGAGGTGGATCACCTCGCCCAACGTGTGGGCGCCTCCCACTATAGCATGTCCTGTAGCGGGCGTGGAGTCAATGGGTGAAGCGGTGGACTCGGTGAAGCTTCGCTAGGGATGCCGGCTTGCATGGCGTAGCCATTGAATGTGGGCGTCGCCCTGTTAAGGTGGCGAGATCGTCGATAGTGTCTCCGTCGATGGGCCATCGTCGTCGCATCGCGAGACACCATCGAAGGTATCGGTCCTCCAATGGCGTGTCTTTGGTGTCTGAGATGAGCCAAAGGTGTTCGATCTGTCAAATGGAAAGTTGTGTACGTATGTGTCGAGGCGTGTGTTGCGAGGTTTAGGATCCGGAGCAATCCACGTTGGTCGGTCTGTTGTACCACCTTGTGTCTAAGGCTTCACTCCATCTTGGTGTGATGGGGGGCTACAAGTAGAGGGGATGCCTTTCATTCTGGAGGTTCCATCTCATGCCCCTATGTGATGTTTTATGCCTTTGTTGGTGTCCGGACGTCTACCGGGTGTAGATGTGCCGCAAACCGGACCGCTTACGTCGTGATGATTGTGGTGACGGTGTCGATGGCGAGGGCGTTGTTGGCGCTCCTAGTAGCATCAAGGGCAACGTCGTCATGATGTTGGTGATAGTGGCTCCATGTGGGTTGTCTTTGGACTTGTCTAGTGACTGCGGAGCGGATGGTGGCGTGATCTGCAAGGGCGGTGACACCATTGGTGTTCACGACGTTGTCTAGGTTGTTAGGGTTGAGGTTGGCGATGTATGTGTCGACATCGGGCAATCTCAATGTGTTGTTGACCATGGTGATAGTACTGACGTTTCTAGTGGTCGCAATTTCGGAGATGGTGTTGCTGGTCATGTAGGAACTTATCTGCGCCATTGTTGTAGCCGTGAGACATCGACCTAGTTCGGTAGGATTTTCGTCAAACAACTAGAGGGCGTCGGTGGTGGCCTCCTGAACCAATATGATTTGGTCGCGACAGCAGAGGTGTCTTGGGGTAGACGTGCCGTTAGTTGCATTGTCGATGATCGCGGTGGTGTTGGCGCTGGCGACGCAGGCGCACGTCGAACAACATGGTGTTGACGGTGGATAACGTCAACTTTTACCATAAATAACTAGAACAAATAATAACAATAACCCTAGAAGGTAGGGTTTATATTAATGAATTCCACAAGTTTTGTTGCATAGCCAGTTTTACAGAATAATCTCACAAAATACAAAAAAGGAGAAGAAATAGAGAAATGGGAGAAAAGGACCGAAACAAAAGGATTAGTGTAAATTCCAGAGACCTAAAGGACAAAAGAAGGCAACCTTGAAGATCTCTAGTTTGGTTTTGGCTAATTAGTGACATCCTTAGGACTAATCTCTCTATGCTAAGTGTATGATTAGATTGGAGATTGGTCAAGCCAATGGTGGAGCATGGTGGTCATGGTGGATGGATTGAGGTGATCGAAAAGATGATCAAATGCTCACATGGTGTGAAATTGCGATCGAGGTGATAAAAATGAGCTCAAGGCGAAGGTATAATCTTGGGGCCATTTTGATTTCACACTCAAGACACCATAGAGGGTGTGAGCGATTTAGGATTGATAGTCGACTATAAAGAGGGGAAAACCTCGGGGAACATCGATCCTCATGTGCCTCTAGGTTCAACACTTATTTGCATGCATTCCTAACCTAGAAAGCTAACCAAACCTTCAAAATTGATTGTGAAAATGCTAACACACGAGCACATGGCGATGTACACATGGTGTTGTTGGCACATTTGCGAAGGTGGTGCTATTTGCAAGGTTGAGATGGGTTTGGATACCGCTCACCCTCCCGTCGAGCTTTTGAGAAAATGAAACACTTATTTTCTATTGCGTCGGATGCAACTTGGTGGTGAAAACATGCTAACTCTCGTGCTCAAGTTGGTATACGTGTTGGGTAGCATTTTGAAGAGAAGGCGACAAAGAAACGGCGACATTTAGCTTAAGAAACGCCGCGTCGGACACTGGAGGTGTGTCGACGGGTTTACACCGACCCCGGGGTTTGCTATCCCGGCGTCCGACGCCCGTTCTAACAGTGCTTAGGCCACGGGTGGGCATGTGCGTCTGGGACGCCGTGCTCCGGCGCTTGATCCGATGAGCACTACACGCGGGGTCGCGCGGACGCCAACGACCACAACAGATTTCACCCCCAACGGCTCTATGTCGATGGGGGGCCTATATATATGTGTTTGGCCAGCTTGTGCTCCCTCTCTTGGACATTTTGATTGATTCCAACACACTTTGAGCTGAGCCAAACCTCTCCCACTCTCTCCCATTGCTTGTGATCACATTCTTGAGAGATTTGTGGAGATTCAAGTGCATTGCTTTGAGAGTTGCATTTAGAGGCACTTGAGGGTCGTCGTTGCGGTGGATTTCTTGTTGCTCTTAGAGAGCACCACTCCTAGACTGGCACATTGATTATGGAGGTGTTGGGAAGAGAAGATGATTGTTCTTGCCCACCTCCGGTGATATTGTGAGGGGTTTGTGATCTTCCACGGAGGAGTGCCAAATTAATACTCTAGTGGATTGCTCATGTCATTTAGTTACCACTCAATCGCTTTGTATCAAGAGGTCCTAGTGAGGCAAGGACGCGTGCGTGCCACCTTGATCCACCGTTGAGACGCGGTCGACATAACTTAGGAGACGTAGCTTGAGGGGTGGTCATGTGAACTCCGGGTGAACAAATCATTGTCTTCATCTCTTACGTTGATTGATTGTATTCCGGTGATTGGTTCATAGCCTCGATGGTTCGATTATAACACCTCCTCTACCTAGCATTTACTTTGACATACATATTGTGCTTGTGTAGACTTGTTAGTTGAATAGGTTGCTTAGAATTGTTAGAGTAATCTAGCTTGTCCACCTAGTTAGTGAAGTAGAGACACATAGCTATTTGAGTGCTCTAGAGACATAATTGATTAGAATTGTCAATAGATGGCTTGCCGACAAGTAGAGCTAGAGCAACCGCGTTTATTGCTTTGGTATTATCTAACAAGTTGATCTAGTGTTTTGTAAAAAAATTTATTAGGCTATTCACCCCCTCTAGCCGTTTAGGACCTTACAAACTGAAGAAGATGGGGCCCACAAGTCGATAGGTGGGGATGGCCGATCGGCCTGTGGGGCTAGCCGTCCGTGCCTAGTCATGCCACATGTCCATCTTCCGAAGCTTCTCACAACTAACCTAGAGATCCAATCTAGTCCGCCTAATCAAGTCGGTTTGATCCAACGGTTGAGATTCATCCTATGGGGCTATATAATCAAGGGTAGACCACCCCACGAAACCCTAATTCATTATTCATTAGTTACGGTTCATCGTCTCGGATCTATTGATCATAGAGGTGTCCCCGTGTGAGGACAATCTCTAGACAATGTAATTAGATCTAGATATCTTCAATGTAGTAGATTAGATCTAGTTGATAGTTAGGGGGAGAGCGGGCCGTGCTTCGTTACGGGACGAGTCTTGAGTTTGATATGTCTATATATCTTTACAAGATTTATGCTTTAATATATTTATCTACTCTATTTACTTTTATGCCTATCATTTATATATGTTTAGTATAGTATTTATGCCATTGCGAGATCTTTGCTCATACCGAAAGTGCTCTAGTTATCATATGTGATTAGAGAAGTAATGAGTAATGTGGACATGGTGTCAAGACTATTGGTTACCCGAGGTTGTGCTCAACCCTCGGTTAGTTGTGGTAGCTCGGGGGGTGGTGTGACTTTTTCAGGCCTTTCTAATCCATCACGTTAGGGTTGATGTTCGTAGAGGTTTTGGCAGCCTTCCCCAAACTACTTCTTACCACTCTTTCTCGAGAGTTGGAAAGGAACTGTTGCTCAAACGCTTTTGTATGATTGCTATATTTATCCATATTTCAGTTATCTTAGAACCAAAGTAATAGAGAAGTATTTAGGAATCTTGATCTCTCCCCGTTGTCTTCTTGATTAGCTAAGGTACTCATTTATATTATTATTCTTTTAGACATGTTATTATTATATTTTTTATTCATTATTATTCATAGTATTATTTCTATTTATAATTTATTATTTACCTCCTCACTTTAGTCTAGATGGTTTGCTAAGTTAGTAGATACATGATTGTGAGTTATTAGAATTCTTTAACCATAGTTTCCCCGTGTATACGATACTCTAGAATACTCTTTAAAAGCTACAATAGTGTTACGTGCTTTCGTAGAATTTTTCTTATTCTTTAACACTTAACAAACATCAACGCAAGGGGTGTGCTGCAGGCGTGGCCACCAGTTCATCGTGGATGGTGTTGACGTTAGCCTTGGTCGGGGGTATGGACAACGTTGTCGGTGCCCGTTGTCGTCGGCGAGTAGGTAGTTGTGACTGGCGGGGGTGAGCTCATCAGTGGCATTTATGTGGGCGAGGTTTCCGTGAGGATGGCGCTATGCTTTGGGTAGGGAGGATTTTGGAGCCGTGCCGCCTTGATGAAGTCCAAAATCGCAGCCTTATTGGAGGCGTTCTCGAATCCGAGCTTGTGGATTGCCTCCATGATCATCTCGGGGTTGGACGGGGCACGGCGACCATGGATTCGTGATCGTGGTGGTGGCCGATGGATCCATTGGTCTCTAAATACCACGTGTCACAGTCCGGACGTACTCGGCGGCGTGATGGTGTGACGGCAGCACCGGCGGCGCACGGTGGCGGCTTGGAGGAGCGCTAGGGTAGCGGCGGTGCACGTGAATGGCGGCGGCTAGGGTTTGGGAGAGAGGAGGCTTAGGCTTGGGAGCCGAGGGTTTTACTCCTTTGTTATTTTTTCTTAATCTCAAATAGACACAATAGCTCAGTATTTATAGTTTTGAGGAGTCTTGCACGCTAAACAATCTTTATTTTGTTTCCTATTACTTATTTTATTTCTTTCCTCTAAATTATGACGAGGATAGCGGCGGCCGCGGCGCGCGCGTGCCCTCTGGGCCGTGTGGTTGGCCTGTTGGGCCACCATGCTTTGAGCTGTGACATCTTTCTTTTCTCTTTGTTAACTTTGTGTATTTTATTTTTACTTTGTTTCTTTTATTAATTAATTTACTAATTGGCTTGTAGTCTAATGGTAGGGGGCGGTTCGGTGGGGACGCTACCCACCGGGGTTCAAATCACGGTGCTTCGCCGACGACGCTACCCACCAGGGTTCAAATCCTGGTGCTCGTACCTTTTCTTGGGAATTTTTCCAGGATTTTCCGGCGTTATGCTTTAGGTGGTAAGCGACGTTCCCGTCGACGACGAGGCGCCTACGGTGACTTCGAGAATCTCCAGATCTGTTAGCTGCCCAGTCCTTCGGAGGTGCTCATAGGGGTATGGTTTGCGTGCGTGTGTTCATAGGGGTGAGTGTGCGTGCGTGTTGTGAGTGTGCGTTGTCTTGTGTCATTCTAAAAAAAAAAATAAGCACCGGGGAGCATTGCTCCACAGTTTTCCCTTAAAAAAATCACACACTCCACTTCTCTGCTTACGGTGCCACATGAACCTGCCGAAGTAGCTTTGCTTTAGCTATATAAAGACACCGATGGAGTAAGAATGCAAAAGATCCTTAGACGATGGAGCTACTTCCTCTGCTTACGTTGCTCCTCCTTGTACACGCCATGGCCTACCTGGCCTGGACGGCTGCCGCGCGCCGCCGGCAGTCGCGGTGCTACCTCCTGGACTACGTCTGCCACAAGCCCAGCGACACCCGCAAGCTGTCCACGGAGATGGCTGGCAACGTGGTCCAGCGCAACAAGCTGCTGGGGCTCACAGACTACCGCTTCCTCCTCCGCATCATCGTACGCTCTGGAATGGGCGAGGAGACCTACTCCCCGCACAACATTCTGGAAGGCCATGAGGACTCGCCCACCCTCCAGGACGCGCTGGACGAGATGGACGCTTTCTTCGACGAGGCCATCGCCGAGCTCTTCGCCAGAACCGGCTTCGGACCTCGCGATGTCGACGTGCTGGTTGTCAACGTCTCCATGCTCTCCCCAGCGCCGTCGCTGTCTTCGAGGATTGTGCGCCGCTACGGCTTGCGCGAGGACGTCGCGGCGTACAACCTCACCGGCATGGGGTGCAGCGCCGGGCTCATCTCGCTGGACCTAGCCCGCAACGCGCTGCGCACGCGGCCGCGCGCGCTGGCGCTCGTGGTGTCGTCGGAGTCCATCGCGCCCAACTGGTACTCCGGCACCGACAGGTCCATGATGCTGGCCAACTGCCTGTTCCGCAGCGGCGGCGCTGCCGCGCTGCTCAGCAACGACCCGGCGCACCGCGGGCGCGCCAAGATGCGGCTCAGCTGCCTGGTGCGCACCAACATCAGCGCCAACGACGACGCGCACCTATGCGCGCTGCAGCGCGAGGATGCGGAAGGCCGTGCCGGGATGAGTCTCAGCAAGACGCTCCCCAAGGCCGCCCAGCGTGCCATGACCGTCAACTTGCGCCGCCTGGCGCCGGCCGTCCTCCCAGTCGCCGAGCTCGTGCGGTTCACCGCTCGCCTCCTGTACAGGGAAGCTCTTCCCCGGGCCAATCTACACTCCAGCAAGAAGGGCAACGCCGGAAAGATCAACTTCAAGTCCGGCGTGGCCCACTTCTGCATCCACACCGGCGGTCCGGCCGTTATTGAGGCGGTGAAGAAGAGCCTGGGTCTGGAGGAGGAGGACGTGGAGCCAGTGCGGATGACGCTGCACCGGTGGGGAACACGTCGGCGAGCAGCGTGTGGTACGTGTTGTCGTACATGGAGGCGAAGGGGAGGCTCAAGATCGGGGACAGGGTGCTCATGCTGACGTTCGGGTCGGGGTTCAAGTGCAACAGCTGCGTGTGGGAGGTCACCGGCGACATGGCCGACAAAGGAGCTTGGGCCGACTGCATCGACACCTACCCGCCGGAGAGGCTCTCCAACCCCTACATGGACAAGTATGGTTGGATCAACGACTGCGAAGGCGACACCTTGATGATCTAATTAATGGTTCGGTTACGATCGAGCACTGTTTGGGAATGCATGCTACTGCATCATTTTCAATATAATATAGCTTTGGGAACGACAAGTGACGCATGCAAGTTAGCTAATGCATATTATATCCGTCCCAAAAAATAAGAAACATGCAATTCTAGCTATAGGTCCAGTCAGAATCAAACTATCTTAAGTTTGAGTAACTTATAGAATATAAGGCTTTGAAATAAGTACACTAGTTTCATCATAAATCTAATGGCATCTATCTATTACGATAAATGTTAATATCTTTTATATGGATTTTCTCTAAGTTGATATACCGTTTGGCACGGCTCAATTCACCATCTAAGCTGTTTTTCTGCAAAGAACTTCATGAGCGGCTTTCTTATTAAAACTGAGTTGTTTTGCAACAAATGTTTGGCAAAACAGCTTCAAATGATAGAACATTGAATCAAATTACAATAATATGAGAGGTGAAGCTGGGATGTCCGTCCCAGCTCATTCTTTACGAGTGGAGACCAAAAAAACATCCATGAAATGAAGCTATTTCCAAAAGCGACGAGGACACAACTACGCTCTCCAAATATTTTGTATATCTTTCACGTACGGTACGAAACAATTGATCGCCATCAAAGGCCAAACTCTTCAATTAATCGGAAACAAAATACATCAATATTTTCTGAATATTGTTGATCACCGGCGGTCAGCCCACCATCGCCACCATGGCGGATCCGCCATCCCCACCACCGGATCCGACCTCCCCACCGGAAGGATCTAGAGGAAGGGGGAGGGTCGGCCGCCGTCGGGAGGAGTCGAGGGAGCCGCCGGTCCACCGCGGGGAGGGAGTCGAGGAGATCTGCCGGGAAGGGGGGCCGATCCAAAACCCTAATGGGCCCGGATCCGGGGCGCCGGGCCCATTAGGGTTCTCGGTGTCGGCCATTTGCCGCCGCCGCCGGTGGTAGCCCACCATTGCCGCCATGGCGTATCCGCCCGTCCCCGCCACCGGATCCGACCTCCCCAACTTCGCTAGGTAGTGGCCCTTTATCTTTGGTGCTTGAACCTAGGTAAGATTAGTGGGTTGCTTTCCTTTATTTCTGTTGTTTGTTTTTGCCTTTTTTGGTGTATTTTCATCAATGTCCTCCTACAAATGATAAATTACTGAATCTCGTAGAATTTGCTAGTTATCAACCCTATCACCAAGTTTGGTGCTTATTTGAGTGAGTTTTCTTTTTAAAGTTGGCGGTTTAAAATATGAGTTGAGGACCGCCAACGGGGGGGACACATGTAGGGCGATAAAGGCCTTGGGCTAGGGTTTAGGTTTTGGTAGGAGAGTGGGGGTGCCTTACAAGCCAAGGACTGCGCCTTATTCAAAATATGGCTGTCTTCTTCAAGCTATCCTTCCAAGAATAGGGCTGTTGTATCACGTCGGGTCTTCTTTGATCCGGAGTCGGTGCTCGGTAGTTGCCGTAGTCAGGGCACCGGGGATATGCATCAACAATTTTAATACTTTAGTTTATTTTTTTTATGTAAATGTATGTAATTTATGATTTCATGATAAATATTTTTCATAGTTTTAAATAGCGGGCTAAGGGTGTTTAGCGGTTTGCCTCTAAAACAGCTATAGCAAAGCTAATAGCGGGCTATAGTTGGGTATAGCGGCTAAATTGTACATTATCGAAATAACAAGCACCTCGCCTCGAAAGCCTACGGGCTATTTAAAACAAGGATTTTTATAAATATAACAATGATTAATTAATTGATATATTTAATTATTAAATATTTATTGATAACTTTATTATTTTTATGAGCTATCCTTGTCTATGTTATATACACATAATTTAAACTCCACTTGTGCAATAATTTTGTAATTCCAAAAATATTGATAAAGCAAAATGACTATTAGTGTTCTACCATTTTTATTTGAATTATAATTTAGTTTACTCCTTTATTGTAGATTATTGGAAGCATACTTTCGTTTAACTTAGTTGTCACAAACCGGATCGTTACTAGGGTGACACGTGGCCCGACGCGCCCGCCGTTTGGCGGCGGCGGGTAGGGGTAGGGGCGAAGCGTGGGGGGGTAGGAGGAAGGAAAATAGATTTTTTATTGCTTGTTAACCTGAAAGATTACAGACCCTTTACTTTTATAGCCCGGCTAGTGGGACTTGTAAACCAAGCAATCTCTCTAATGGTTTCCTTATATGATTGGAATACCTTTTACAAGCAATCCTATTTATTTTCCTAATAAGGGTCTTCCTTATAGATTGGAATATCCCCTTGCACACCAAAAAGTCCTAAGATAATCCTAGCCAAACTCTTTCTTTATTTTCCTAATTAATTACCATGAGAATCCGTGGAAGCGAGGAGGTGGCGGCGGCGGCGCGCGCCCGCCCGTGGCGCTGCCGCCCCCTCGGGGCCTCGTGGGCTGTCATCCCCGACACTATTTCTTGGCACATGACATCTCCCCCCTTTCTCCGACCGGCGTCCTCGCATGCGCTGGATGAATGTCCATTCGGTGATGCCTGGGGAAAGATCTGCAGCACTTGGCATGATGAGCTCAACCTGTAGAACCAACTTCCCATGTACTGGGTTCCTCAGGATCATGTTCTCCCGGGTCCGCAGAGGTGCGAACTCCAAGAGGTAGTGGAAGTTGCCGATGTGGCTGTGGTAGATGTACTGGTGGACGACGTGTCCCTACTGTGTCGCCGTCTGTCGACGAGCCTCAAGCAAGAGCTCCCTCGGGACCTAGCCTCAAGGTGTTGGTGCACCATGTCGCGAGGTGGACTCTGAAGTAATAGGAAGCAGTCTTGGACGGAGGGGTGATGAAGAGAGGCGGCGCCCGGATGGTGATGTCGCGGCGAGTAGGAGGTGTTGCAGCCAAGTTCAGCATCGTGCCGCGGCCGGCCAGCTTAGGAGAGGCCGCGGCGGCGACCCCGGTCCGACTCCGGCGATGACTTTGACTCCTACCGCCCCGCCCTCTCTAAGCGGGGGCCGCATGGAGGTTCGGCCTCCCGGCTAGAGGGAGGCGGCCGATGACCTTGCCGGTCGGCGCCGCCTTCGGGGAGATGATCGAGAGGAATTTCACCCTCGACCGTCTCGGCCTGCCTTCGAGGAAGGCTGAAGGAGGCGGCGGACGGCCATGGTCTTCTTCCAAGGGTGGATCAACCTGCGGAAGAAAAGATCAACCACTACGCCCCCAAGGTGGAAGAGTTGGCGGGATCGTCCTCAAGGCCTTGGCCAAGAAGGACGACGCCCGGCGAGGAGGAGGAGGAGGGCGAGGACTAGGCCGGTGGCCTTCCTCTTTTTTTAGTTTTTTTATCATTTTTAATATATGTTTTGTTTGTTTTTTGTTTTTATATATTGATAAAATATATATTATATATATTATTGTTACGTGTTGCTCCTACGTCCCCTCGAATCTGTTTCGTTTCTAGTTCAAAAGCGATTAAAATTAAAGCGCTTAAATTTGATCTGAATCTTAACTTGTTCAATGTAAAATTTGTCGAAACAAACAATTAAGCGTCGGTTGTGCCCTGGAAAAACAAACAATTAATTGTCAAAAACAAACAATTTTCTATCATTTGCATTCTACTATTCCCTCGTCTCTGGCCGAGTCCTATTTATACGCATATAACCCCCGTCTCCGGTCCGCTCTCCAACACTCCGCTCTCCAAACACACTCCCCTCTCTACCCCGTTTACGATGGTAAGCGGCCGGATCGGTGACGCCACCGACGATCGACATGGCTGCCCGGCCAGGCGAGAGAAGTTCATCTGCGGCGCCTCGGCGCCGCCCCAACAAGCTCAACGGCCTGGCCGACCAAGTTGGCTGCCAATGGTGAATCACCCCTTCGAGGAGAAGTTCACCCTCTGGCGCCTTAGCGCCCGCAAGCAACAAGCTCAACTGGCCGACCAAGTTGGCATGCCAACGGTGAATCACCCCTTCGAGGAGAAGTCCATCATCGCCCTCCAGATCGAGTACTTGGCCGATACCCTCGCTGAGGGGATACCGGCCAAACTGGAGGAGATGGAGTCGGCCGCCGGGGAAGAAGGCCGGCGGGCGCCAAGAAGACCAAGAAGGTGGCTTAATTAGGCCAGCCGCTTTCTTTTTTTTTATGTTAATTTATTATATCAGTTGTTTATATGACGGTTTAATTTGGTTTGTGTCGTTTGTTAATGGATCAGTCGTTTGTTAATCTGATGCGTGTTAATCTTCTATTTCTATCGTTTGCTTTACTGTTCCTTGTTATTGTATTCTGCTTCCCCTCCCAAATCGCTATCGGTTCTAATTCAACCCGGTTGTGTCAATCTTCAAACCGCTATCGGTTCTAATTCAAACTCGCGAGTGATCTGTGTCCATCAAGACCACTGCCGGGGAATGATTCAACTCGGTGGTGATCTAAATCTTCACTGCCGGAATTGGTCGAGCCCGTGGAGTTTCTGGTTGTCCCGCGCCTGAACGGTTCACATTGTCGGGTGCTGTTCATCGCTGCCGGTGGACTAAATTTCGGCAATACTGGCGGTAGTGATGGCCGATTCTGTAGTAGTGACTGAGCGCTTAGCGCTCGGTAGAGGCGGCGCCTCCAGTAGTGACATGACTGCTTAATTAGTGAGATGTAACACGCGAGCAGGTGTTGGTTAGCTGCTACGTGGTGCCATCGAGCCCAATATTAAGCCTGTGGTTTGTGGTCATGGACTTGTTGCGATAGAATTAAAGATGTCCTATATAGTTTTTGTTTTTCAAATGTTGCAGAAGAGTTTGAAGCCTGCATGCAATATCCTCTTTCTTTTACATGTAAGATATTGTTTGTCGTATCGTCCATTAATATACTTGTCAATTTCTTACAGGTTCCTGTTAGGGGTTCCTCCTGAAGACCTAACTATCAGCCAGAGCCGCCCACCGATCGATGGTGATTCGTGGATAGGGCAGCAGGCAGCCATACACGCCCGCCTGCACTGTCCTGCGTGCATCGTAACGACGACACAAATCCACCACGACGTCGACGCCGGCGGCGGCCCATCCTTCCTCCGTTACGTCAGGGTCTTCGAGATCGGCGATGGCAACGCCAAGCTGCTGTCGCTGCTGGACGGCGCCGTGGGGCCTGAGAGCCTCGTGTTCACCGGAGACGGCGACCTGTTAACGGGCGCGGTCCTCAGGTGGTTGGACGCCGAGCGCCGGTACTGGGCTGAGCACTCCTCCTTCGCGCCCCACCTGTAAGTTTCAAATCCTCGTCGCCGTACGTTGGTTAGTTCCTTCCTTCGTCGCACCATGCCTCTACAATGTGCCGCTGCTGTGTGCAGTTCAGAGCCGACAGTAGCACCCCGCCATTGCACAGGTCTAGAGTGTAAATATATATAAATATATATGTACATTTGGCCCGCGGCCTGAGGCTCGGTCCGAGGCCTGGCCCGGCCTGGTGTCAGGGGCCGTGCCGGCCCGGCCCGAGCAGGCGTGCCATGCGGGGCCGCCACCCTGGGCGGTAAGTGATTGCGGTGAGGTTGAGTGAGGACGGGAAGGTGATGGAGATGGTCAGTGTTCATGGGGATCTTCAGAAGGTGTTCAGGTCCGCCAGTGAAGTGGAGGAGAGGAAATGGCAGTGTACATGTTGTAGCAGATGCCGCTTGCGTATAAATGGTGTTACTACGAGCAGATATAGATTGGGTATATGTTACTAATAGTTTATTAGAGGAGAACATACATCATATGATTCATATCTTCACATATATCTATATATGTGTATATAGATACTACTAATAGTATATTAAAAGTGTCTGCATAGAGGAAAACATACATCGTATCTAGACCTGTTCATTTGGGTAGAGGTTAAATAAATGCGTCTCTGCATCGATGAACTGAAGACAGAAGTATAGCAGCAGTTCTTCAGTCTACTTGACACTGCAAGCGCTGCCTCTGTCAGCAAGTCCTCTATTATAACAGAACCCAGCTCTATTTATTTGTAACTTATGACACATGCACAAACCAGGTATCCTGCTATATAGTAATAATATGCCTAACATCCACTGTTATGGAACAAAGCAGCAGGATAAGATAAACAAGGTTTGCGAGCATGACTTCTGGAAAAAAAAAAAGATCATTCCAACAATTCTTCAGTTCTTGTCCTCTCGGGAGATCAAAGTCATTCTTATCACATACTACTAGTTAGTGCCTTGTGGGCTGAATAGTTCAGTCTTGGAGATTGTGCTCACAATGCAAAGGCACAACCAAGTCACTGTCAACATGACAGACAAGCCACCCCCTATGGTCAAGTTCTTCTTATGCTAGCGCTACACGGTAGGCTGTGGACGGCAGAACGCAGGCAGAGACACGGTTTGCAGCCGGATGCTACCTGCATCCTGTGCGACCAAGCTGACAAGACCACAGACCGCCTTCTATGCTCATGTGTCTTCAGCCGGGAGGTATGGTCGCTCATCCTAAGCCGCCTCGACCTCCTAGCCATTGCCCCAACTTATGATGGTGTGTTGATCGACTGGTGGCTCTCAGCTCACGTCACTCCCACGGGCCTTGAGGAGGAGCTTTGACACGCTGGTTTTGCTCGTCACCTGGTGCCTTTGGCATGAGCGTAACCGGCGCACGTTCGATCATGTCGCCGCGCCAGCGGCGCAGGTTCTCCAGCAGGTACTGGATGAGGCCAATTCTTGGATCGGCGCGGAGTTCAGTCGTCTGGCGCTGTTAGCAGCTCGGGCCTCTTAGTGCTTCCTCAAGGCCCTTAGTCGCACATTTGGTTCCTTAGTACACACCCCTTTGTACCCGCCACTATATATGTGGCGCCTTGTGCTCAGTGCCCCCCAACGATGATCGGCGGCCTCACCGCTATCGGGGGCTGTAAGACTTCCTTTTCCTACCTAATGAAGAATGTGCAAAGTCATGATTTTGAAAAAAAAACATGACTGACAAGCTAGGGATCCTGGAACTCAAGCCATGCCAAGCATAGTGTTGTGGACCTTAATCAAAATCAGAATTCATTTTTTTTTCTGTTGTGAACAATTAGAATCAGAATTCTGATAACACAAACTAGCAGATGGTCCTTAATCAAATGTCAAATTTGTGGACCTGCAATCATCACACACCATACATAGTATTCCATGTCCATCACACCACGAGATAAAAAAAAATACTACAATCCAAAGTTTGACGAAAAAAACCAGAAGCCATATAAAGAAAAAAAAAGGATTCAATAAGAGTGAACACGCAGGATTACATGGACATGAGCTATGAGTAGTTTGGACTACTCTGGACAGCCACATATGTATGATTATGATGGACTGGCATTGTATTGCCAGTTAGCCGATGCTGGGGTCTTCAATACAGCACCATGTTCATCTATGAAAATACGAACACGCTTGGGGTTGAAGCCCGGAAGGATGTTGCTTCCCAGTGGGTGCAGCTCCACGGCTAGTGCAGGCCAGCAATCTCTATAGATCTGGTCATACGCTGCTGTGGCTGGCATGCCCACACACTCTGGCCATGAGTTTTCCGGTGAGGCTGCATTAAGCCAGAGTTCATCACCTGCATGTCCACAAAATCGGTTGGAATCTTAGCTTTGTGCTAGTAGACTAGTAGGGTGAGAATAATCGCGGAGAAAGTACACGGCGCTCTCGTCTAAGGAGATCATCAAGCATTCATTGACATTTCATCAAGGATTGAGTTCAACATTAGAGGGGATGAGGCAAATACTGAACCTTAGCTACATTCACCTTTCCAGAGGATTACGAGATTCAGAACGAGGACCTGGTCACTCAATGTGTAGCCGAAGGTTTCTTCAGTGTAGTAGATGGGAGTGAAGCAGTGGATGTGGCTGGGAGTTACTTGAATGAACTTGTGAACAGGAGCATGATCATCCAACATATAAAATATGGCGCTAAAGGGGAGCATATCCGCTACAGAGTGCATGACATGGTTCTGGACCTAATTTTGTGCAAGTCTACAGAAGAGAACTTCTTGTGTGCAGTACAAAACCTACAAGCAGCCAGCACAAGACTGTTAGGACTGCAGCAGCACAAGGCTTTTTTAGAATTTGAGGGCCATCTTGCCCCTGCCTTTTAGCATTAACCAAAAGACAAAACCGAGTTCATTACAGCATTGGGGTGGGTAGCACCTGTCCATAGGAACCAAAGTCTCAACAGAAACAACTCTAGCTCACAGGCTAGGCACAAAGATTAGTTCACCAGCCAAACGAAACAAAGCATTTGCAACTATTACTCATTACTCCACCAAGTATTTGTTTTCCAGGCCAACCCACTTCATCCCTTGGTTCTCAGGTCCTCCATTCGCCGATATGTTTAGCTTTAGCTTCACTTCACCAGGAACCCTCAACATCGACCTCCCTGCTGCATTCCTGAACATGAACACATCCCAGGGGTCCTTCACTTGCATCAACCATGTATTCTTGCTGGTCTTGTAGCCAAAGCCTTCATCTTGAATATTTTCTCCAGAAACTCTTGTCTCCCAGCTTGTGGGCAGAGAACTCCCCAGGATTGAGCCATAAGCACAATCTCTATCATCAGGTTTTTGACACCTAACCAAACTGTACCCTGCATACACATGGCACATCTCAGCTTTCATAGCCCCTACAGGGCCGCAGCACAAAGAGCATTATCTACTACAAATCTTTTTACTGCTCAACCACATCTGTCCTATGGACAAGAAATCTATACCTATTCTTCTACCACAAATTTCAGAAATTAATTCCCACAACTGTCTAGCAACCACACATTCAAAGAACAAATGGTTAGCTGTCTCTTTTTCAGAACAGAAAATACAGGAGTCATCATCTACTTGTACTCTAATGCTGAGATTATCTCTAGTTAAAAGTTTGTTTTTAGACAGTAACCAAAAGAAAAAAAATGTACCCTAGGTGGTACTTTCAACTTCCAAAGAGCAGGAACATGAACAGGGACAATACCTCTAAAATTGACTATCTTATATAGTCATGAAGAATAAACTCCTTTTGAATTAAACTACCAAATCAAGGAGTCATCTTCCTCAGTCAGTACTAAAGTAGAGGCTAATTGTACCACCTCATTCCACTTATCCAACAGTCTCTCAACACACCTTCTAAAAGCACATTTTAAATTCTCCCCATCCCAAAGATCTGCTATTGTACCAGTTTTTTCATTCGCTAGAATATAGATGTCCCAATATTCTATGGCCAAGTCAGATCGACCCAACCACTTATCTTCCCAGAACTTAATATTCTTTCCATTTCCTACTTGCCACCTATATCCTAACTGTGCTGCCTTAGCAGCCCACATCACACCCTTCATAAATTGTGATGCTCCTAGAGTGGTGCAGAAAATATTGGGGTTCTGAGTATTGTATTTTTGGTCTATAATCTGCCTCCATAATTTGTCTTTGTCCTTACTATACCTCTTAATCCATGAAGCCAAAAGGCATAGATTAAGATCTCTTATATTTGGTATCCCTAAGCCCCCATACTCCTTCAACATAGAAATACTATCCCAATTGACAAGGTGGATTTTATGTTTTCCATTTTTGTCATTCCACAGGCAGTTTGCTAGATGGGAGGTGATTATTCTAAATGCCCACTTAGGAAATTTTATAAAGGACAGCAAATAAACTGGAATACTACTTAAACAAGATCTAATAAGCACAACCTTACCAAGTATGTGATAGCAAATTGCCTCTCCAACCAGCAATTCTTTTTAACAACTTATCTACTAAAGGCTGTAAGTCCTCTCTTTTCAAATTTTCATAATGGAGAGGAACTCCTAAATATTTAATAGGAAACTTTCCTAAAGGACAATAAAAAATACTAGCAATGGTTTTTGCATCTTCTTGAGAGACATTCATAGGGATGACCTCACTTTTTGTGGAAGTTTATTCTCATACTGGACACTTGTTTAAAACAAACTAAAATACCTTTTAAATTTGTTAGGTGATCTAGATCTACATAAGAGAAAATGATGGTGTCATCAGCATATTGCAATGAGATGACACCATTAGATCTAAACCTAGTTCCCAATCCACATATGAGATCTCTGTTTGCCCCTTTGATAAGCATCCTAGTGAGTACATCACCCACCAAATTAAACAGTAGAGAGGATATTGGGTCCCCTTGTCTCAACCCCTTTCCTGCTTTAAAGAATTTACTCTCTTCCCCATTGAGCATAATAACAACTGAACCTCCTATTACTAGTTTCTTAATCCAACCAATCCAACAAGGACTAAAGCCTCTAGTTTCTAGAATCTCAAATAAAAATCCCAGCTAATAACTCGTCATAGGCCTTCTCATAATCTAGTTTAATCACCACCCCCGGGTTCTTTTTTTTCCTTATCTAGGCTATGGATTATTTCATGTGCAATTATTACACTTTCCGGAATATATCTCCCCTGTATAAAAGCACTCTGATGAGGCATCACTAATCTACCAATCACTTTACCTAATCTCAAAGTTAAAGCTTTTGAGAAAATTTTGAAACTACAATTAATAAGACTAATGGGTCTAATTTTTTTCATAGAAGTAGCCCCTTCCTCTTTAGGAATAAGAGTAATTAGTGCATAGTTAAGTCTCTGTAGGTCTAATTTCCCTAAATGAAAATCATTAAACATGGCTACTAAATCATCTTTAACTACCTCCCAATATCTTTGATAGAACATAAAGGACACCCCATCAGGACCAGGTGCTCCATCTGAGTAGCAACTAAAAGACGCTTCTTTAATCTCCTTTTCGAGAAAAAGGTTGAGTCAAAAGGTTGTTTTCCTCGGAAGTTACTAAAACTTCAGTCTCCCAGAAATCATTAGCTAACCAAGCATTAATTTCTCCTCTTTGGCAAAAAGGTTTTTGTAAAAGTTAACCGCAACCTCTGTCATCCCTTTTTGATCATCTCTTGGGCCACTAGGCCCATCTAGCACTTCTATCCTCTTCTTCCTCCTCCTTTGGTTAGCCACAGCATGAAAATAAGCTGTGTTTCTATCTCCCTCTAAAATATTCCTATCTTTTGACCTTTGTCTAGATTTAATTTCTTCTAAAGCCCAAATCTCATCTAACTCTTTAGAGACTTGCTTCATTCTACTTAATTCTCCATCTCATTGGGGTCTAGACTCCATTTCTCTATCTAAGTCATTATATTCTAAGGCCAACTCAACCTTAGTTTTATTGGCCGTGTGCTAGTGCCCAACGTGGCTTGTGGCGATATGCCGTTCCCTATCCAACCCTCTAATCCCCCCAGATCTTCGATCCCTCCAGCCTTAATCCGTTCTACCCACACCCGATCCTGATTCCCCATCTTTCCAGCTTCAAATCGATCCCACTCTTGTTTTCTTTCCACCTGCTAATCTCTCTCGCCCCCACTCTTTCACCGCCGATTGCGTACGGACACCTGCACTCCTCTGCAGGCGTCATGCCGGGCGATATGCCGTACTGTACCTTCTCACCTTAATCCCCTCGGATCCCAGTTCCTTCAATCGCTAATCCTTTCAATCTCCAACACCATCTGACTCCCCGCCGTCTCCGCTTCAAATCGATCCGTCTTTTGGCCGCTTCCGTCACTTTTCTCGGGAGGAAATCAGTTCGTCCCCTCCGGTGAGGTTGCGGCAAGCAGCGGTGACTAGATTCCCCATTGATCTTCTGCCTCACGCCAGCACTCCCTTCCGCCTCAACATGGACATGCTGTATGATTTTCACCCGGCCAAATCTCTCAACTTATTCAAGCCTGCTCTCCGATTCTTCGTGCCGTTGCCCACCATGGATGCCGGAGACCCCAGAGCCTTTGTTCCTCCGGCAACGGAGCACATTCCTCCGGATCCAATCCACCCCCCACCTCTATCAATCCAACCTGGATCTACCACAACCAGGAATCCTCCACCAAAAGTCGTTCCCCTACCCACCATGGCTCCGCCTACCCCCACAGCCCCTGTCATCTCCGCCTCCTATCCGTCTGAACAAGTCAACGCCCGAGCATGACGGAGGAGGTCCGTCCGGCACAAATTGTTTCCCTGCTATCTATTCTTGGCATAACCAAGCGCATGTGCTCGCGTTAGAAGAGTTCTGCCCACATACATTATTCTGTCCCGTCTGCTTTGCTTCCACTGAATCCATTTGAAGAAATCTCCATCGACGTGCGGGGGACGGAGGCGGTGGTCAGCATCTTTGGCGTGGCCAGCGGACATGCCAGCTCCACACCGCCCCCACGAATTCGCCGCAAGGTTTAGCGGTGGCCGAGCCTCACCGACTCCACGGCGCTTCGCCGGGCGCGGTCTGGCGCGACCCGCGAGCTTAAGCGATCACTGCGATCGCTGAGTCGGCATGGTCCAGCCGGAAGCAGCAGGCCGCGGAGTCCGCTGGCTCCCTCCACGCTGTTGCGCCTGTTGCTGGCGGGCGGTCACGGTCGGTGCGGTCCTCGTGGGGCGGACGGCGCAGCAAGAACACGAGAGCGTCTGTCGGCATGGTCGCCGAATCAGGGCTCGGAGGTGGATGCCGCAGCTCCCTCCGTGCTTGGAGGCTGCTGGACAACGGAGGTGCATCAATGGTGTCCACCAAACGCCTACCGCCCGCACGACAAGAACCGCAGAGCGAGGCGCGTTGCCCAAGAGGCCTTGGGGCTCCGCAGGCGCGACTCCCGCCATGGTGTGGGAAGGCAACGATTGAGTCCTTGTGACGGTCATGCTTCCTTCTCAATGCCGTATCAAAGTCAAGAGGCTCTCAACACCAAAAGCGTCCCTGCCCTCTACAACAACATCGAAAGCGAGCGGACTTCCGGGAACCCTTTGCAGCGATTCTTTGGTTCAAGCGAATCCTCCCGCTCAACGTGGCCTTCCTTCTATCCGTTCTTGTCGCACCATCTACGTCCACTTTGCGACTCTTCGGCTCAGCGCCGGCCGACAGGCGCCCCCCAAACACCATGACGCATCTAGCCCAGGCTGCAGAGGAGGGTGGGCGGGAGCCTCCGCAGTTCCACGATGGCTCACCTCTCCCGACTTACGGTATCTACTAAAACTCAAGTTTGTTTTATTTCTGAAACTTCGTAACTCTTCCATCTCTAGAACTTCTATTAAAAATCATTTTCATTTTAGTGACGCTTTTGTGGTTCCCTCCAATGGCCAATCGGGTGGCCTTTGGTTGTTATGGAGTCATGAGGTTGATGTTACTATCGTTGATCACCACCATCACTACATTTTTGCTCTTTGTACTAATAGAGCCATCAACCTCCAATATGTTGTAGTTTGTATTTATGGGGATCCTCATCACCGCCTATCTAGTTTCATCTGGAGTAGTGTTTTGAACTTTATTGAACTTTATCCTAATATGACAGTGCTATGTATGGGTGATCTGAACGATATTATGCATGCCTCAGAGAAGCTAGGCCCTAGTAATGTTGATGCTGTTCGTATTTCAATTTTTTGTGGCTATGTTAAACAATGCGGCTTGTTTGATTTGGGTTATAGTGGTCCCGCTTATACATGGACAAATAAGCGTTTCTCATCCAATCCTACTTATGAAAGACTCGATAGATGCTTAGGAAATGTTGATTGGTTTGTGGCTTTTCCAAATACGACGATTTACCACCTACCTATGATGTATAGTGATCATGCTCCCATTTTAGCAATGATGATTCTAATCGCAGCTCCAGCGCATTTCCAAACCTTTTAGATTTGAAAATTGGTGGCTCTTTGGATGATGAATACCATGACATTGTTAAAACTAGTTGGCAAAAATCTACTAACCGAGTCTTTCAAAAGACTTATTTCCTTGCTGCAGATCTCAAGAAATGGAGGAGAATGAAACCAAAAATAGTGATAAACTTATGCAGATAGAAAACCAGATTTTAGATCAACAATCCCTACATCCCTCTCAACAAGATCATTCCCTCCAAGAGCAACTACACCACCAAAGACCAAGACCTAATAGCTAAGGAAGAACTCTACCATACCCAACGAGCCAAGAAAAATTGGGCAAAAATGGAGACCGCAACACTTCCTACTTCTACAGATCCATACTCAAAAGGAACAGGAAAAACCGAATCACCTACCTTACCAAGCCGGATGGCAGCCAGGCAACTACACCTAACCAAATGGAGAGTGTGTTGGTTCAATACTTCTCTGACATTGTCACCTCCCAAAACCCAAACACTGGTCATAGCAATAATACCCCCAACCTCCTAACCAGGGCACAAGTCGCCCGACCACTTCCGCCCGGCAAAATGATCCAATCACCCCTCCAAACTCCTTTAATCCTGTGCAACAGCAACAGAACGAGCAACAACAGGTAATGAGAGAAGCACAATTCAGGTACACATACTCTCAACCCACTATGCAGGAAATCCTTGGCATTGTAAAAGAGATGCGCAACAATGCGGCTCCAGGCCCGGATGGACTAAACGCGGCTTTCTATAAATCATCTTGGCCTTGGATCAAAGAGGATGTCTACCGGTAATTCTGATTTTTATACTAATGCTATTCTTCCAATGGATATTAATAAAACCTTCATCACCCTAATCCCCAAAATCACCCAGCCTACCACTCCAAAGGACTTTAGACCCCATAAGCCTTTGCAATGTCATCTACAAAATCATTACCAAATCTTTAGCAAACCGCCTAAAGCAGCACCTCCCGGGTTATATATATTAACCAAGCACGGTCGGCTTTTGTTGCCCACGGACACATCTCCTCCAATGTCATCATCACTCAGGAGATCATTCATTCCTTCAACCTAAGAAGCTATAAACAACAAACCTTCCTTTTTTAAAAATAGATCTTGCTAAGGCCTTTTGTGATTAGAATGGGATTTCATCATTACATTTTGCTCTTTCCGTGATTAGGTCTTAATGATTATTTCATCAAGCTTATTCATACTTGTATTTCCTCCCTCCAATTTGCGGTGCTAGTAAATGATATACCCTCTCAGCAGTTTGTTTCTCGAGAGGTCTTAGACAAGGCTACCCTTTATCTCCATACCTTTTTGTTATTGCTATTAATGAACTTACAGTAAGATTGCAGGAGCACTTGGAAATGAACAATCTCATAGGAGTCTCGCTGGGCCAAGGCTGCCCACCCATTCACTCTCTCCTCTTTGCAGACGACCTTATACTTTGTGGCAAAGCAAGCATTGAAGAAGCTCAACAAATCAAAACAATCTTGTATGACTTCTGCAACAGATCAGGTCAGACACCTAATCTTCAAAAATCTTCTATTTATTTCAGCAAAAATGTGCCTATTAGCATTAGGAATAACATTAAGTCCATTTTCCCTGTCCAAAACCTCCAACCTAATACTCTGCACTTGGGTCACCCTTTAATTTTTAATCATAAAGATAAGAACAAGGCCTACAGTTTCATGTACAACAAATTCTTTGCAAAATTTGGTACCCTAAAAGCCAACAAACTGAATCATGCAGGTAGGCTACAATACATTAAGTCCGTGCTTTCCTCTATTCCCATTTATTACATGTCCACTTTGTTTTATTCTCTAAAAACTTCATTGAAAAGATTAACACCATTATCAAAAGATTACGGTGGGCGGGGTCCAAGAAGAACAGAAACTTGTCCTATTGCATACCGCTCATGGGAGGACATCACTAAATCAAAAGAAGACGGTGGTTTAGGAATCAGGAATTTCTGACGGTAAACAAGAGTCTAATCATTCAATCGGCCTAGAATGTGGCAACCAACAAAACCCCCTTCCTTTCTGCAGTTTTAAAGGCTAAATATTACCCTACCTCCACATTTTGGATTGCTCCTAACAACTGCATCAAATCTATCTATTGGTCCTCTGTTTTCACGGTACAAGCTCGATTGAGCGCAAATGTGACCTACCAACTTCAAGCAGGAAACACATCAATATGGTCGAACCTTGGAGTCCAATTTGGGACACAATACATGATCATCTCCTTCTTCTGTAGTAAACACTCCCCTACCTTCCAAAGTGGTTGATCTTTGGGTCGAGGGCACACACACTTGGGACACCAACCTTCTAAACACCACCTTCTCAACCCACGCAGCCCAATCTATCCAGCAATTGCAGGTTGTACCCTCATAAAAGAACAAGATATTCTTAGATGGACCCCTCTACAGACGGAAGATGCACAACCAAATCAATATACAAAGCTTTAACACAACGGGTGAGTCGCAACTTGCCCACACAGGGGATCAAGAAGCATATCCGGGATGCCGATATAATCCTTCAAAAGGTATGGAAAAGTAAGTTAATCCCTCCTCTTCTAAAAACTTTTACCTGGAGGCTTATTAGGAGGGCTTTAGCTACTGGCGAGAGACTAGGTAGATTCTCACCTCACATAGATAAGCTTTGTTCAAGATGTGGCCAAATTGAAAATGATGTGCATTTATTCTTCAAATGTGATCTTCCTACCCAGGTTTGGTCTTCCTTCTCTCCACCCCTACCTTTTAATGCTATTGTTGACCAAGAAGATGGCGCGTCAAATTGCTCTCCCAAATTTAATTACCACTAACCCTTACGAACAAACTTTATGTAGTGTTATTTTCACTTTGTGGTATATTTGGAAAGCAAGGAATGACAATCGCTTCCAAAGAAAGAATTGGTCTTCATTTAGGGTACATATCCGGGCAAAAACTCACTTACGAGAACTTCCTACAAGCTCTACAACAAGGCGAACAAGATGACAACACGGCGGTGCAGTCCATCCACATCCAAAACCAGGGGCAACATGTTAATCGGTCCTCAACACAAAATCCTCAGGCTCATCAATTACAAAACCCAAATCCTTCATCGCCCGGTATGAATCATCCTCATGCAGGGAACCGGCTGGACAGGTTCACCATCCATATTCCTGCCACTCTTCCAGGAATAAGATGTTTTGTGGATGCTTCAACAACACCGGATCAGCACCGATAGAATATAAGGAAGGCAGGTATAGGTATTTTGTTTGTCAATACGCGGTACAACCGACAAACACCATCTACATCGGGGCCCTTTATTCTGAAGTATCTTGATAATCATGGCGGAGGCGGCGACCTTGGCTCGGCGGCAAGCATTGCTGAAAGACTTGGACTACAAAATGTCTCCTTCCTTTCATATTGCGGGGCAATTGGTGCTTTTCCTAAATTCAGAAGACCACAACCACCCCCAGATTGGAGGATGAAGACATACACTTTCGACACTTTGACAATGTAGCGAACCTTTGCGGGCTGTGGTATTTAGCATAAGTAGAGACTTAAATACCACCGCGAGATGTGTTAGCCAAGTTAGCCTACAACTCCCTGTAATCCGGTTTGAAGAATATGTACGGGGTGTTCTTACATAGGTGATGATCATCGGTGCCCTCTTGTTGCGGGCTAAACTCTCGTAAACCTTCCGCTAGTGAAGGTCATTGCGGCTTTCTGCGGCGCTAATCAATATATGTTTGTTCCATGTCAAAAAAAAACCTTAGTTTTATTCATAGAAGCTATTTCATTAGCAGCCCACCCCATTGCTGATCTCCTTAAAGTTCTAATCCTGAATTGCCATACATCTAAGCTATCCCTTGCTTGGCAAGGTTGGGCCCATACTTTTTCTACTAATTTATGAAAACTCTCTTTAGCCATCCACCATTTCTTAAACCTAAACTGTTTTTTACTAACCAAAAATATTATCACCAGAATATATGACCAGAGGATTATGATCACTTGGGATTTTCTCTAGGCCCTTAACTCTTACTAAAGGGAAAGCTCTCTCCCAGTCATTATTCACAAAAACTCTATCTATTTTGGCTAAAATAGGGGGGATTGATTATTGGTCCAAGTGTACTTAATATTACTTGGATTAAGCTCTAGTAAAGCCCATCTATTTATCCAATCATTGAAAAGCTCTGCCCATTTATGACTAAAAATCAAATTACTTTTATCGAGACACTTCTCACTAGATTAAAATCTCCTACAATCATTGTAGGACCCTACCATCTATTCATAACAGAGTGTAATTCTTCTAGAAATTCTAGTTTCCCTTATTCATATGGAGATCCATAAACTACAATGAGTTTCCAACAAAACCCAGACTTAGAATCAGACATCATCAAACTAATAGAGTAATCTAAAGTGTCAACAACATTTCTTTGTAAACTTATCCTTATTAAACCCAATTAGAATGCCTCCTGTTGTTCCTTTAGCAGGTAACCAACACCATTCATATGGTGTATTGCTAGCTAAATTCCTAAGGTACCCTACAGAAAAGTCTTGTTTCTTAGTTTCTGTTACACCTATAATGTCTGCATGTGTACTTCTAATCCTGCTAATTAAAGCAGGTATCCTTCAAACTTTATTTAGACCCCTATTATACCTGAGCATTTTTTGGGCCGGGTCGGGTTCGGGCCGGGCCAAAAAAAAACCCCCCGGTTATTTCGGGCCGAAAAAATCTTGCCCATGACATCCCACTTGACAAGTCGGGCCTAGCTTTTTCGGGCCGGGCTCGGGCGGGCCCGGGCTTGGGCGGGTTACCCGTGCATTTTACACTATAAAATGTATTTCGGGCTGGGTTCGGGCCAAGAAAAATTTTATCGGGCTTCAAAATCTCTGCCCAGGCCCTGTCCAGTAAGGTTCGTGGGCGGGCTAAAACTCGTTGGGCTCGGACCGGGCCCGCGGGCCGAGTCGGGCGGGCTAGTTTTTGCTCAGGTGGGACCCTAATATTCCAAAATATGCCTATCATTTAATTTTCTTTTTTGATTTTTTTCTCCTAACTACTTTAGTCCAGGTCTTCTCTTCTAGCTCTTCTGCTAGAGCCTGGATATCACTTCCTCTAGGTGTTCCAGGGTCATCCCCTGACTAGCTTTTTCGTTATCTACTATCTTATCTACTGGAACCACAATATTAAAATCTATCTTTTCTGCACTTTGTCTGAAAACTATCAGTGATCTCCACTAGGAATATTAGAGGTCAACCCCTCCATATTAGCAGCACAAGGCTCGCCGATTCTCGTTGCAGATTCATGACAGAAACCTAGGAGTAGTTGAAAGAGCAGGCCGCATCATCCTACCACATGTTCGATCACTGATAGTTTTCGAATGGCCTGCTTCTAGCCTTGGGATGTTTGAGCTGTACATCGTGCGTGCCGCAGATGATCTGGACCTCAGCCTGATCTGCAAATTGTTTCAACTCAGATATCTATGCATCCGTGGAAAACACAGAGGGTAGCAGCTACCCAAAGAAATTATTTTTTTTTTTTGCGAAAAGGAAGGGTTTTCATTAAATAAGGAAAGTGATTACAACCCCTTTTACAGATACAACCTGGAAACAAAAAAGAAATTGCAAACAAGGATACAAAGGACCCGGATGCTAAATCCCTTGGTTTCGAGAAAGACCGGCGGTCTTCACGCCCCAGCGCCGACGGCGCCCCCGTGGCGGCGTCGCCTTCGCTTCGCCGGAGATGTTGACGAACGCCCGCTATTGTTCTCCTTCTTCATCCCGTCGAGAAGTCGCCTCCCCGCTTTCGCCGCGCTGGACCTCGAAGCAGCCAACCACCATCCACTTTCCTCCAAATCGAAGGTCGGACGCTTAACATTGAGAAGCTGCAACAGATCTCCGTTGAAAGAACATCAGCCGTCGGACCTCCCGATCTGGCCCTTCCCACACCTCCGCGCACCCAACCACCTCAAAGCACAGCACCAACAAAAAGCGAGCAAGGCAGCCAACAACTCCACGCGCAGAGAAGGAGCGAAGAACACGGGCGCCGCAATCTCCGAACGACGGACGGCGGCTCCATGCGGGCCTCGACCAGCTTTGAAGCTCCAACTTCGGTCTCCAAAACCGGCGAGGACCAACCCCACAAGCTCATCGTCATCCTCGGAGTGGAGGGGGCGAGGTTGAGGAAGAGCCGGGGGATTTTATTCCTTTGTAAGCGCCCGCCGCCCTCACCACGCAGCGGCGGCCGGAAGCGAAACCCTAGAACTACGGGGACCTATTCTACATCGCCCGGTTGGAGAACCACCGTTCCCCCCACCCTCCGATGGCCAAGCGGCCACCGAAGGCGGAGGGAGCCGGCGGCCTCACCGGTGAGAAGACGCGACGCCGCCTTTTTCGCCTCCCTTATTATCGTGCTAAAGCATCTACAAGTGTTGGGCGTAATCTCGGGCTTGTCCTCCGGTATTCCACGGGATGTTGTCTATCTTCCGCTCTTTACATTTGCAATTTCCTCATTTGCAGTTTATCCCAATGGCGGCCGGCGACGCGTGACAGCGGATTTGAGAGAAAACTTGCAATGATGAGCTCGTGATCGAGAAATTCAAAGGAAAAACAAGAGGGGAAGGACATATTCGGTCGCGGAGGAACCTCGAAGCTCGGTCACGTTCTCGCCGTCGATTGGGCACGGAGCAGGCGAATTGAGGGTGGCATGACGTGCGGGAACGGAGGGAGAAAAGGGAATAGCGAGAGCTCGGGCCGCGGAGCTTTATAGGCGAGCAAGGGATGCGGTCGGTCGGCGCGGGTGCTCTCCACGGCTGGTGGAGTGGTGGAATGCACCGCACCCATTACGGAGGGGAGGGCGAAGCGGCGGCGGCAGCATCTTCGGCCGGAGGTAGGGGAAGGGGTGCTACCGACGGCTGGGCCCCGGATGCTGTGGAGAGAGAAGGGGAGGAAGGAGCCAAGCAGGGCTTCAGTTGGGCCGGCCCAAGAAGAAAAAGATGAGGGGAGGAAGGGAAAAGGGGGACGCGGGCCTGCGGGTGGAAAAGGAAGAGCAGGCCGCCTTGGGCCAAAAAGAGAGGAGAGAAGGAGGTTTTCCCTTTTTCTTTTTATTTTTCAGCATTTTGCAAATCCATTTTGAACTCTCATTTTGAATCCTTTTCAATTTTGGTCAAAACCAATCATCACAAAAATAAGAATGCAACTTATATTTCATTTTAATTTCACCAAATTTATTGTTTTCCTAAATTTAATTGCCCACAAATTGCATAATTAAATCAATTTAAGCTATTTTTGAAAAATGCAAAATTTAGGGTGTTACATCTTCTGGAATCCGGTTAGTGTTTGTTGGAAGGACTCGTGGAAGATCCAACTCCAATTGCTTGCTAGCTCTCACATGTTAAACCATTCTATATTTCTCTGTCTTGCTTAGATGTATATATAACTTTACTAGTACAATTTGCCTTTGTGCAAAACCAACGCTTTATTTTTGATAAAACCAAATGCATGATCCTTTGCTTATCATATATGGGTAAGTTCTGTTGAGAATGCTCGTGTACCCATGATACTACAGGTTGAGTCTAACACGTGAGGATATGGGTTTTTCTATATATGCCTCCGATCCATCGGCGGATTGGGAGTATTAGAGACCCTTTTTGTGAGCCGTAATTCATGGCCGTGGCATGGGCTATGAATAATGTATCAAACAATATATTGTTTTACGACTTTCGCTGTAGATTTGATATAGTTGTTTATATGAGAAATGATGAACTAATGTGTGAAACAATGTGTTGTAACACGTAAATACTTCAGCACTACTTCAGCAGTACTTTTCAGCGAACGAACAATGTTTTCCTCTCACAACAAATCATCATAAGCATCAGCATAAGCCAAATTTCAGCGAAACGAACAGGGCCACTACTTTTCACACGCTAATTTGAAGTGAATCTGTGGTAAGTTATGATTGTCCCCTTACGACTGGATAGATATCGTGATAGGAATGGTAGTACTCTGAACGACTGGGCAGGTAAAGGCTAGCCTGGCTAGGCATGTACGGTCAATAGATGACAGCTTGGTTTGGGCAGGTAAAAGGCTAGGCAAGTACGGTCAATAGATGACAGCTTGGCTTTAAAGTTCGATCTGGCCAAGGAGCGGTCAATAGATGACTGGGAAGAACACGCAGAGGCACTCTGAATTTTGGTGCTGTCAACTGGCAGCGTTTTTCTGTGTATAGATTGCAATATAAAGGAAAATACAAAGGAACTATCCTCCTGAATACGCGGCACGAGCGTCACTACGATCATGCCATCCCACGACCATGCAAGAGCCGCCCAGGACTCGAACATGCCTCCGCATGAACCAAGCGCATGCATCAGGCTTACAAGAATTAGACAAAGGAAACTGACGAAACTGAACTCTGAAAGGAAAGACAGACTCTGAAACTCCGAAGGAAAATAGAAAACGAAAACAGAGTGACGGTGAACAGCTGGGGTAGATCAACAAGACACAGCAGCATATTGGTACAGGAACAGGGTGGAGGGTGGAATAATCAAAGAAGAATTATGAGTAGCTGATGCTTTAATTTTTTGGAAAGCATTAGATTACGGAGGAACCTGCTAATTCCATTCGACCGTCGGACTTCTAACTGCAAAAGGAGTAGAAAGGATGAGTGAACAACCCGGAGTATAGAAAGAAGAAAATATACATGGTGGAATTGGTGGGAAGCAAACATGTTACCATTATATGGAAGCATTGCTATCATTGTCGCTTTTGTCGTTTGCTGCTGGCAATTCCAAGCTGATCACTAGGTATAACACCAAGAGGATCAGAAAAACATGCATGTACGCATTAGGAAAAGAAATAAAGGAGTAGTAGCAACTTAATGGGGAGACCAATTGCGTGCATTACCTTTGATGTTGCTCAGAAGTCTCATCCTGTTCCATGTAGTAGGTAGATACTCGTGACATCTCAAGAGTTGGATTATTGGGATGGACGTCAAATGCATCCCTGAGCTTGGTCTCCACATCCTTCACCTGCCTAATCTTGGCTTGGTAGCAATTAACCTTAATGGTGACATGTTTTAGGGAAGTCAGGTTCTCCAAGCCGACATCAAGCGCACCATCATCTCTCTTGCATACTTGGAAGTATAACTCAAGCTTTTCAAGGCTTGCCATCACTCCTTGAGAAAACACCAGCCAACATCTTGCAGAGTGCTTAAATTTAAATTCTTCCAATGATGGAAAGGGCTGATCGCTACCAATCGACAACCGTTCTTCGGCGGTGGTACCATTCTCAGCTACTTCCAGTTGAAGAAAACGTAGCGCAGGTAAGGCTCCAAGCATTTTGAGGTCATCCTGTGTGAGCTTATTTACAGTGATGGTTAAGCCGGACAGTTCGGAGAGCCAGGAAAACCAACGTGGCATCTGCTGGAAGGTTGTCCTGGTTCCACGAAAGAAACGGAGGCGTGCTGGGATCCGTCTAGGATCGGACAAGTTATCTAAGGAACATATCTTAGATTCAGAAATGAATAAACCCAAAAGCTTGCTTAGGCTGGACAGACTCCGGAGAAAAGCCTGGTCGTCAGTCTCGTTGAAACCCAATCCATATATGCAGAGCACGCTCATTTCTGTTAGCTTTCCTAACTCAGCTGCAGTGTTTGGTTCCACATCAATCCATGATATTTCTTGCAGCAGACTTAAACTCCCAATTCCTTGTGGCATCTTCACACCGACATCCACAAGTAGACTCTGAAGGTTTTTAAGCCGAATGATACTTTCCGGCAGTTGAGAAGCTTGTACATAGGCATGACTTAAGTCCAACATTTTCAGATGCTGTAGGTTTCCAATTTCTTCTAGCACCTCTCTCTTAAGATAACCACGTAGCTGCAGATACCTCAAATGATGCAAGCGTCGTAGATCCTTTGGATGATTGTTCTTCCATGGGAAACCCTCCAGATTCAAAACACGGAGAAACTTAAACCTTGACAGATGTGGCATCCAGTTAAAAGCATCACCAAATGCAATTACTGACCTCACATGGGATACGTCCACTGTTTCTGGCACTATGACTTCCTCCTCATTGTCTAGCAGCGACAGTCGGCGAATCTTACGTGTTGAGGGGATGAAGTTCTGACGATCTAACCTTAACACAAAATTATCTTCAGTTGACAGGGAAACTAGAAGATCAAGTATCACATCATGCACAGAGCAAGCATTTGGAATACCATCTACAGCATCAATGTCTAATGGCTGGATGAAACTTCTATTAACAAGCTCAATGAAATATCTCTCTCCAAGGTCATACAGCTCATACAAATTTTTTGTCCCATCTTGTCCATCCACAAGGCCTTCAGCTACCCATCTCCTCACAAGGCTGTCTTTGTCAATATTGCCATCCTCCGGAAAAAGGCTTAAATACATTAAACAGGGCTTCAGATAGGAAGGAAGCTCATAGTAACTGCGAGATAAAATGACTCGCATATTCTCCATAGACTTATCTTTATCAAGTCCTGAACCAAGGGATCTGTATACACGATACCACTCATACCTTGTTCTGGGTTTACTAGCCAACAAACTAGCTACAGTAATGATAGCTAATGGTACCCCACCACATTTCTTCAAAATTCTTCTGGCTACTTCATCCAACTCATTATGAATTCCATCTTCTTTATTAAATACCCTTTTATAGAACAACCTTTTGGAGTGTGCATCAGAGAGAGCTTCTAGTTCATACAAGGCACCACCGATAGGAGTTGCACACGATTTTGCCACATTAAGATTACGGGTCGTCACAATTACCCTGCTTCCATGACTGCTGTCAATCAAAGCAGATTTAATAATTTTCCAATGTGATTCATCCCATAGATCATCGATGACAATGAAGTACCTATAGTTTAGTAAGGGTATTAATTGCAAGCAATGCCAGGTCACAAAAGACTTGAAATATAAAAGAGCAGTGGTGCACAAACAAATTTAAAACTACATCTGTTCACTACTACAAGAATGATATGTAGCAATGCCACCTTTTTCAATACAGGCCGCTTAATCACCAGCCACTCCAACAGTAGGTGTGCTGGGGACCCACTAGACCAGCCGCCCCTATAGATGGATCGGTAGAGGCGGTTGGTAATACAAGCCCGCCCTACAAATAGGTCGATTTTGTAGGGCGGCTTTATAAAACCGCCTCTAATGATTTATTTATAGGGGCGGCTGGTTATACTAATGCTCGACATATAAAGGCTGTATTACCGGCCGCCTCTAATGATTTATTTATAGGGGCGGCTGGTTATACTAATTCGACATATAAAGACTGTACCCCCTTTCTCCTCGGCCAGCTATTGTAACCCGAGAAAGGAAGGAAGGGGGGCCTTGAGCACCTCCCAAAAATTGCTCTTTTATGGGGAAAGGTTTTGATTTCAATTGCTTTGGTGGAGAGGTTGTAGAAGGTAAGAAAATGTTATTCCAAACATTTTTTTTGTAAGTTTTAATGGTAGGTTAGTGCTTAATAAGAGTTTTGATTTTCTCTCTCTTCTAGGATACTTGAGCCATTTATGAAGCAAATTAGACCAAAATTTTAAAGGTACTAGGGTAAATTAGTTAGTGGAATGAGATTATATCCTTATTTAGTCGATCTTTCTTTATTTTAGTGGACTATTAGTTAGTTATATGGAATGTCATCTACATCTAGATCTAGAACTAGGGTTTGGTTTTTTAATTAATTACATTATTATTAATTTTTGTTTGACAAAATGGGATTAAGTTTGTATGAAGGATAGTGGGTCAAATATTACTTGTTGCTAATTATTGTCTTTGAAATTGTTTATTGTAATCAAGAAAGTGGAGAAATATATATTTTAATTAGTTATGGATAAATAGGTCGTTAATTTTTCTCTAGGTTGGTGTTTGACAGGCATCATATATTTATATTTGCTAATCGGAATAATAAGAATGGTTTTCCATAAAACTTCTATTTATATTCTTTCAAATAGTTATTAATTTGATTCATGTATATATAACTGAATAATTAGTCCTTTAACTTTTTTTTTTCTTTGATTATTGTCCTAAAAGATGGACCACAGGAACTTGGATGTATGGCAAAAAAAAGGTGGAAGCCATGTTTTCGTGTTGAAGTGGTAAATTTCTTGGAGCCGCAGAGAAGCATGCAGTGTCAACCCAGAATAATACTGAAATTATTTGTCAATGTAGCGATTGCAAGAACCATCTCATATGGAAAGATGTGACTATCATCAGATCACAATTGATTATATGAGGATTTGTTAATGACTACACGGTGTTAATTCATCATGGTGAAACGGTTATTAACGTTGATCCAAACGAAGAAGCCGACGAATCCCTAGATTATCTTGACCAATATGTAGTAGAGCTTGATGCACAAATGGATGATGGCCATGAACAAGGTGGTGATGCTGGTGGTTGGAATGATAATGAAGAAGGTGGTGCCAATAATGATGGCGGAGGACATGCTGGGGACAAAGATGATTTGTAGAGGCGGCTGGTGATACAAGCCGCTGGTCACGCCACAAATTGATACAAGTAGTCCCTACAAATCTAGTTTGTAGAGGCGGCTGGACGTCACCAGCCATTTTTTTATGTATGAAGGAGCTGTAATTTGGGGCTCCTTCCTCAGTTCCAAAGGAGCACTCAGAGGAGCCATGCCAAACAAGTACTACATGTGGTATGCACTAACCTCCCCCACTTCTCATGGTGTTTGAATTTTTATATCAAAGAATTATGTATACTAATAGTTATATTATTAGTATAGATAAGCCAAAAATATTTTAAATAACCAGTATAAGTATATCTAAAGCAATAACTTATATAAATTGTACGTCATTAGTTATAACATACTCTAAATAACTTTTTACTACATATAAGTTGTTATGGAAATATTTTTCATGATGACTTAAACGTAACATATTTATTTATCTCTTTTGCATGCAAGTTTACTTGGTCTAATGATGACACAGCCTGTATATTTATTTATTCAAATTTTAATATATTAATATAAATAGAAGTGTGTAAAGTATAAAAACGTGTGTGCTTTATGGTTATTTAAACATATTTTATAAATGACAATTTAGATGTAGATTTGAGGGGACATTTAGTATTTTGAATAATACAGATGCATATTTAAAGGATTACATCGATTATCTATCATAATATTAAGTAGGTAATTAGATGCAAATTTAAGTTTACTTTAGAGCGTATTTTGCATAGATGGGCAATTCAATTATAGGTTTATTGGCTACCTTATATTGATTTACACAATAGTAGAAGTGGATAATAAGTTACAAAACAGAATAGATCTATTGACTATTATTATCAATGGTTATAAGAGTCAACGAAATTGATAGCCAAATATTTTGAGGATGGTTATCTTTTTAAGCAGGTCTCATCACGATTAACATGGAGGCTCCATTAGGAACCTCTAGTTAGACTTTATAGAATTTATAATTTTTCTAATCCTGATATGTATTTAGTTGAAACCTAAGCTTAAGTTGTATAAGCTCTTGTTGCATCACTTTATGTGACATCATGAAACTATAATTTAGCATTCAACTTTTAGTCTAGTTGTTGTAATTTTTAACCACATATTAAGCAGAAACTCTAGTAATTATTGTATCTTTGATTATAAAATTTATTTTTTATACTATTAAAATTTATGATAGATCCTTGGTTACCATGTTGGCTCTTACAATGGCATAAATTGTGGTTTCAGCTAGTGCCATGGCACTCAACATGTTCAATTTGATATACCGGATAATTTTATGTTTAGCAACAACAGTGTTTTATACAATATAGAGTGCTTAAAACTAAACTACCAATATTGATATAAAAATGTAATGCTTCAACTTAAAAAAAATGTATGCGTGTTCCTTGGAACAATTTTCTATACATGGTGGAACATAGAATTATGCTTATTTTTAACTTAGATAGCAGTAGATGTGTGTAATTTACAAATGTATATATAGATGATATTTTATTTGTGGATATTGATTATTTTTGTGACGATAGCTTAAATTAGTATCTATTTTTTAGATTTTAGATATGTTTTTTGTTTATTTTTTTATAATAGGTGGATATTTTATATATGAATTAAAATGTGTTACTATATATTTTCTTTCATAACAGCAGTAATTTGAATGCAAACACAAGGGTTTCCTCTGCATTATCTTTCATAATGGCAAACATATATGATTTATAAAACTATTAGAGGGTATTTGAAATTATCTTTAATATTCACATTTGCAGGTAATTTAAAGGTAAAATTAGGTGTTACTTTATGTATTTTTCATAATGGAAGTGGTGGGTAATTTGTAATAAAATAAAATAGATTTGATGGCTAGTATTGATGACAGATGATGATAATGATTAGACTCTATCAAATTAAAGGCAAGATGTTTGTAATTACTGTAGAATTTCTAAGATTTATCTTTTTTTTTTAATGCTTCTATTGAGGATTAACATGGAGCTTCAAATTAGTAATAGTAATAGTAAGATATTAGTATGTGGATTCAAACATGTCCCTGCTAAAAAATAGTTAGCTAATACTATTTTCCTAAATGTGTGGGTTCCAAACTTCCAAGGTGTCTCTATGAAACATTTCCCTAAATTAGAAATATTTTTACACATAATTTAATCCTATTGTCTAAAACTGAAAGATATAACATAATGAAGACTCAAAAATTAAACCCGCAAGGAAGTAAGAGTAGAGGAAGTACCTCTTCTCATTGAGGCATTTCTTTATATTCCGTATAAGTTCATCAGGATCTTTTTCTCCGTCGTCGGTGCTGTTGTAACCCCTGACTTGACGTAGTATGCTACTTAAGATCCTCTTTATGTCTGGCTTAAGGGACACTGAGACGAAAGCTTGACACTGGAATTGGCTTTTGAGTCTTTGATACACAGATTTGGCAAGCGTCGTTCTACCAAGGCCTCCTAGTCCAACAATTGAGACAACCATAAGGTTCTGCCTCTGCGTGTCCCTTCCTTGCGTCAGCAAGTTGGCAAGCCTCTCTGCAGGGCCATCGATGCCAACGAGGTTGTGCACATCTCCTAAGAGATCAAGCATGCGCGGATCGACTTTTGTGTAGTCATCAGGCTGCGGTGTGGGGACGGGAGGGTACCTCTCCCTCCTAGCAGCCACCTCCGTGACGCGGGTCTTGATGTCTTCGAGCTCCATGGCGATCTGGCGACGAACCTTGGCCTCTTTTACCGACTTCATCATGTCAATGAGGCCGATCTTATCGATGAACCTCCTGAAACCAGTCAGGTTGCGCGGATTCGCGTGAGCATCATCATCCACACGCCGCAGCATGAATGCATCCACGCTGTCCTCTATGTCGTACGACAGCTCCTTCAAATCCCTCGCCCACAGCTTGTCAAGATTGCTGACGCAATCTGCTGGCTGCTTGGACAAGTCCTCGAGGGCAGCCTGCATCCTCTCCATCTCCTCCGTGAGGAACCGGATCTCCCCTCTCACGCGCTTCTGAAGGTTGTACTCACCCACCAGAAGGGAAGCGAGCTTGGGGAGGAGGCAGCTCACTGCCGCCGCAGCGAGCTCCATAGATGCCTCACCCCTGGCCCTGACCTTGCGCGCTTTCTGGCCTTGTGGCTACTTAGGTTGGTTGAGCGCTGGATCTTGTTCCATCTGTTGCGGCCGGTGCTCTATTTATGTTTTGCAGTGGCGTGTCGCGTTCACGTATGGTATGGTATGGTATGGTATGGAGTGACGGGCGCCGAAATGAAGAACAGCAAGGACGATTCCGACGGAAGATTCCATCATGGGCACCGAAGTCTAGCTACTCGTGGTCGTGATCGTTCACACCGTCCCTGCCGCCCACGTTAATCGAATTCTCTCTCGTGGAGCCCACGGGACTACTGGCTTCGTTCTAAGGCCCGGTTAACCGGCTCCAGTCTTGTCAAAAAAAAAAAAAAACGGCTCCAGCTTCTCCGACGTTACACTCTTCAGGCACGGTTCACTGGAGTTCTTTTTTCTCACTCCTCTCTCCTTCGCTCACAAAGCTATTCAAGCCAAAAATAAAAATAAAAAGTAACCCTACTGGCTCTGTGAGAGA
This sequence comes from Hyparrhenia diplandra, assembly GCA_015847255.1. NCBI lineage: Eukaryota > Viridiplantae > Streptophyta > Magnoliopsida > Poales > Poaceae > Hyparrhenia > Hyparrhenia diplandra. The sequence continues at coordinate 172,903 of JADLZK010000722.1, forward strand.
GAGAGAGAGAAAAAAAAAAAAGCTCCTATAAACAGTGCATGAACAATATAGTGTTAGAGAAACTGGAACTTGTGTGTGAAAGCTCTATCAAATGAGGCCTAAATTATACCACGGTACTTGGCTTTAATTTTATTCAAATGTTATATTTCTAAAATTCTAAACAAGACTTTAGAAAGAAAAAATATTAGCATTTATTTTGAGAGAGAATTTTGGAATATAAACAATAGCCCTAACGGCAGCATGCCTCGAATCTCGCGAGTGGCCATGTGTGAGGAAAAAACAATAGCCCCTGTGAGATTCCAAAATTCTCTCTCCAAAATTCACTGTTCACATATCACATTAAATCTTTTTATCTCATGCATGTAGCACTAAATGTAAGTAAATAAAAAAACTAATTATATAGTTTTAGATGTATACGACGAGACGAATCTTTTTGAGCCTAGTTAGGTTATGGTAGGACAACAATTCTCACAAACAAACAAAAAGTGATATAATATCCGGTGTGACATTTTTTCCCAAATTCGTGGATCTAAATATAAGCACAGCATGCACTCACACACTCACAGCCCGTCGCGCCAAGATACAATGGCGCGACAGCGGGCGGGCCCCATCTTCAGCCACGCCAAAGCCGGTCAACGCCGCCTGCCCGGCATGGAAGTGTCGGTCGCGCCACATGCGGTGGCGCGACATGTAAAAAAATCGCCACCGGAGCCGGGCGCGACCAAAAAGATATGCGGCGTAAATTGTTTCAAACCGGGGATGGATTTGAAATTTATTTTTTAAAAAAGGCTAAATTTCACAAAAGTCCCTTACTTAACATAAATATTTATATATTTCAATATATAATTGCCAACATTTTGAAAATGTTGACTTCTCGGGAAGCGAAAAGGTCTTTTATTTTGGGACAGAGGGAGTATGATTTTACAAATTTAGAGATATACGGTGCATCACTTAACAAGTTTAGAGACCTAAAATATGTTTTCATGGTCCATGAACTTAGCTGGTATCATTGGATAACTTTAAAGTCCACTTGTGCATTTAAGGGCATGTTTGGATGGAGGGACTAGAGACTAGATACTAATAGGGACTAAAAATTAGTCCCTAGCCCCTCTAAGAGTCTAGTGAAATTGGGACTAATTGGGACTAAAAATTAGTCTCTTGTCCTCATGTTTGGTTATTTAGGGATTAAATGAGACTAAAAATTAGTCCCTAGTCTCTAGTCTAATGGAAACCAAACAGGCCCTAAGTCTAAACTAAAATTTAAAACAGAGTGATGTGATATCAGGGTATGCTAGCTGCATGCAGCATGCATGCATATGCCATTGCTTCCTAGCGAAGAAAGACTATGCACACTGATTCGGACTTGCAACGAAGGCACGGAAAATAATTATATGACAGAGACTAGACCGCTGTGTCATCAATACACTGGTAACGGACAATGATGTCATAGACTAGACCATTGTCATACACAGTGTTATTGTGAACCATTCTGTAGACCATTGACACGCAATGGTATCGATCATACATACTGGTCACAGATAATTATGTGATAGACGAGACCATTGTGTCATATATACAGTTTTAATCGTAAAATGTCCTGTAGACCATTTACACGCGGTTCTGTCATCAATACACTGGTCACGCGGACAATTATGTGATAGATTAGACCATTGCGTCGTATATAATGTGTTGTCGTAAACTGTCCTGTAGACCATGTACACCAGGTGTAAACACTACTGACAGATGGTGCAGTTTAGAGCCTAAACAGTTGATTGCACAGTCTACCCGTTAACACAGTCCTACATGGTTTTACACTGGTTATACATGGTCTACACGAAACGAAAAGAAAAAAGTTTTAACACGGCGTGTGTTGGCTTTCACTAGAGTTGCTCTAAGTAGGGGCCCTGGAGATGCTAACTCCAGTGGAAGCTCCTACTTTGGGTATAAAATGTAACACTAGTGGAGCTTCTAAATAAACTTTTATTTTTGATGCCCTCCTAAAATTCACTCCCAAATCCCTAGATGTAGGAGTCTCCTATCCACCCTCTAGCTAAAAAATGGAAGTCCATTTTATTTTACTAGAGTTGATTGTAAATTTAGGCTCTCAAATTGTAAAGTTACAAGTCTATTTTTAGGAGGGATGGTTGGAGTTGCTCTAACATCTCTCCAGCTTCATCATACATCAGTCCTTGCCGCATACCCCTGCGCTTCATGTCCATCTACTTTCTGCTACTTATTACGTATCCTGGACCGTGCTCCCTGCTGCGCCTGCATCAAAGAAACACATGAAGGATTAATTCTTCGACCCTAGCAAGAATTGCCATTTGTTTTTTTTTTTTCCTGTTTTACTGCCATTTTTGTATAAACGAGACTCAAGCAAGAATTATTAGGGACAATCAGTTGGGCCCCTGTTTCTAAATGTGATGCTCCCTGGTTTACATCTATGGAGCCAACTATGGAACCAAATTTCTCTTAACAACATAATAAACCATATAATTCTTTAGGTGTGACTTCAGGTGCCTCGTGTATTATTAGAGCAGGGCAAGAAAAAATCCAACAAGAAAGAAAGTTCAGACAAAGAGACCGCAGGGAAAAAACATAAAAAGCATTATGTAACCCTCCTTTTGTCACCAACCAAAATCAATATTTTGGCTTCATTATCCTTTATTTTTGCAAGAACCAAAGATCCCAACAATTCCTAGCAGTACAACACTCACGCACTATGCTCTGGTGCTACAACATGAGCACGATGGCCATGGCCACTTTTAATTAGTTTGATTGCTTCATGATGCTAGTCTCCAGTTCGTAATGTTAGGTTGTGTACTGCATGTGTGTTTTGGTTTCAGAGGTGATGCCAGGTTTGAGCATTGAGCATACCTAAACTTGCGTGGACTGCCATTTATGGCTGCCGAGTGCAGCCAGCCACTAGGGCAAACGCCGCAAACCTATCTGTCTCTGCAGAGTTGAGAGTCCACTCTATTCTGGTAGGCTAAATAATCAAAGATTTTGCACTTCAAGAAATACTTGCTCCTAGAAAATTAAGTGTTACTCCCTCCATCTCAAAATAGATGTCATTCTCGCTTCCCGAGAAGTCAACGTTTTCAAAATGCCGGCAATTATATATTAAAATATATAAATATTTATGCTAAGTAATTAGTATCAGAAAGATCTTTAAGTCTAGTTTTTTAACAAATTTATTTGGAGATTTAAATGTTGCACGTATTTTCTACAAACCTAGTCAAAGTTGAAAAAGTTTGACCGGCACGCATCCCATAGTGACATCTATTTTGAGATGGAGGGAGTATGTGAGAGAGGCGTGGGAACTCGACCACAACTAGGAACAATGAAGTGCAGGTTGCACAGAATTGAAGCCAAATGTAACATGATGGACATCCCTGCCAATCAGAAATGCTACAATACACATGTCTTGTTTTTGATCAAGGAGATGTCCCTACAAAAGATGGCTTGTGGAGAGCCAACTGTAGGATGATGTAAGGGTTCTTTGATGAGACTCTAGAGCTGTTTTTCAGTTGTTTATGTAATCACGACTTATGTAGAACCTGGTATTTTGTTCGTTTCTTAAATGAAACAGCAGTGCTCCTGCTCATTGAATTTTTTTAAGAAGTGGTAGTTATAGACTGACTTGGCAGCCTGGAGCACAAAACTAACTAGTAAAACCTAGGTAAGTTTTAGTCCGGCATCTACCAACAATAGCAATACCCAGTGGAAACTCTTGAGCTCAAGAGCACTTCAATATTCAAGATCACAGATGTGCTCATTTAGTAAATGAACAAGTTGGACACCAGTTCTTGAATCAGGGTATTACCTACCTGCTGAGTTCTATCTCATTTTTTTTATTCTCATTCTCCTAGTCCTCTATGACCAAAATGTTGAAACCACATAACCTACACACGGTTACGTCCATGGAAAATCTTATCATTTTTAATGTTTTAACTGGACAATCAAAATATAATCATAATAATTCGGGAAAGGGAGAGGAGGGGGATGCTAGTCAACTACCCATACCAACACGAGTCAAAAAAAGAAAGATGATTATTAGTAAGATAATAAGACTGCAACACGCATGCTGAGCCACATATCACAAATATGAGTACAAAAACTAGATATAATTAGTTACCTGTAGCCCTGGTCAGATATTGGGAGATATCAGTGACACGGTAGTAGCGGCTGAAAGACCTGTTCTTGCTGTCATCAAGCTTGGCGATGCCATGCACCTTATTGTCCTTGACGCCAACTTCAATCAGCCATCCCTCCGGTGAACGGTCATCCACCTTGGACAAGAAATAAATGGCCAAATTGCCATCCATGCCAAGCCCCAAGGTAGGGTAACCAGTGCACAGCCTTCTAAAGCTGACCACCGCATCATCCTCTGGATCAGTGCTCAGCCTTGTTGGCAACGCCAGGCTCCAGCAGCACCTCGCAGTGCCTTGGGTTCTGGACAATGGTGTCGGTCACATCGATTGTGCAATCCTTGTGCCAGTCGTTCCACGAAGTAATCGGCACTGGCATGCTCCAGACGGCGGCCGTCCAGTAGTCAGTGACGTCAAAGTCGTCTTCACCATCAGAGATGGACGTAAAAGTATCCATGCACAGAGGAATAAAACATACATCATTCTTATATCAGTAGACCTGTTCATTTGGGCAGAGGTTAAATGTGTCTTTGCATCGATGAACTGAAGACAGAAGTACAGCAGGCCTCTCTAACACTACATATTCTTCGGTCTACTTGTGTCTTAGCAACGAAGACACTGCAAGCTCTGCATCTGTCAGCAAGTGCTCTGTTCTAACTCAACCCAACTTTATTAATATGCAACTTACAAGTGACACATAAATGAAGTATTCTGCTATAGCAACAATATGCCTAACATCCATTGTTACAGAACAAACAGCAGGAGAAGGCAAACAGGGCTTGCAAGCATGACTTCTGGAAAAAAAAAAGATCGTTCCAACAATTCTTCAGAGTTCTGCGGCCCTTGTCCTCTCAATAGGGTTGTTCTATTCGCAAGGAGTTCAAAGTCATTCTTATCACATACCTTGTGGGCTGAATGGTTCAACCTTGGAGATTCTGCTCATTAATTCAGTGGCACAACCAATTCAGTCTGTCAACATGACAGAAAGAAGGGATCCTGGAACTCAAACCATGCCAATCAATATTTTAGGATCACTGTCTTTTAGTACCGGACCAGTACAGTATTGCATTGCTTTTGGTTACACTGTTCTGAAAATTGTTTGTACTGCAGGGACAACCTTGCTAACAATTCCCAGTTAATCAAGTCTGTATTGGCAAGCTGCCAAGCTCTCCAACAATGGAAGGGATCTGCAGGACTGAGGAAACCAAGTCTACGGAACCTGTAAGGAAACCATTTGGAGCACAGAAGCATCAACATCGTTTGCTCTCCTTATCTGCCACTAATCAGGATCTTACTACATTTGTGGACAACTGACAATCTTGAGTTTAGGATGACTTGGATGTGTCTCGATGGTCATAATCAGCTCAGACAATGCACCTCTCCTGGGTGGCACCTTTCCACCACGACCACCAACTTCTAGAAATACCTGTTTCAGGCCCAACAGGTACTCAATGCCAGAAGGTGTTTCAACGATTTCTTTGAAGCGGAGCTTGAGCCTCTCAAGCCGGCATCGCCCCAGCCTCAAAGGTCAGCCATGGTGTTCTGCACCAGTACTTGAAATATCTGAGGGCTGGGAATGCCATGCTATGGATTCTGATACTTTCTCTAGGTGATGCTTGGGTGCGTAATCCTAGGTTTGTAAGGGCAGGCAATCGTGCAAGGGCTAGGAAACCATCAATTGACAGTTCTGTAACTGCAATCTTCAAGACTTGGAGTTTATAGAGCTCACCAACCCATCCGGGAAATTTGGAGAACCACCAATATGTCATTTCTAGTGTCTCGAGATGGCAGGGAGAAGGGTTTAGTGAATTCAAACGACTGCCACAAATACCTGGCCAGTACAAGTATAGATGTCTGAGGTTGTGCAGCTTCTCAAGAGAAGAGCACAAAACATCAACACATAATGCTATATCAGAGGTAGATGTTCCAGAGTTGCAGAGATTGAGATCTCTTACATTGGTGAGTTGGCCCAGACCCCTGACATTATCAATTGAGTTCTCCCCAAGGTCAAATGACTGCAGAGTTACTAGAGACTTCATATTGCCAATCCCATCAGGAAATTTGGTACTTTCCGGAATTATGAGATGACTCAAGCGAGGCAAATAAATGATATCAGGTGGAATAGCAAGTGATCCCCATTCTATGTTCAGGGTCTCCAACTGTTGTAGCTCCCCAAGTTGTGCAGGTAATTGTAACTGTGCATTAATGTTGGCTTCAATCTTCAGATATCTCAGTTGAAACAATTTGCATATGCCAGTGAAATCAAATTTCACCTTGTTGGAAACATTTGAGAACTCAACAATTAAAACTTCGAAGAAAACTGAACTCTAAAAAAAGGATGCATCTGCAAGAAATTAGGGGCTCCAAAGGCTGCAAGAGATCGAACATGTGATAGATCTGTGGCTGGAGATATGATGCTATGTTTTCCAATATCACATTGAATGGAGAGTCGACGGACAGTATTTTGCAGGCTTAATGAGACATTTGATGCATCATTTATTGTCATAAAATTCTCTTCTGCACACTCATTTAAGATAAGATCCAGCATCATATCGTGTACCTTACAAGATAACACCTCGTTTTGGTAGTTGACATCACTAGGTAGAATCATGCTCCTATTAACTAGCTCATTGAAATAATTACTTGCAACATCTTCTGCATCTTGTCCCTGCACAATAAAACCTTCAGCTATCCATTGCATGATCACATCTTTCTTCCTAATCGTGTAATCCTCTGGATAAATGCCAAGATAAAGAAAGCAGGCCTTGAGATAATAAGGAAGGTTGTTATAGCTAAGCTGCAATATCTGTCTCATACCATCCAATCCAGAGCATTTCCCAAACTTATTGCCCAAAGAATTCCTCACATGTTCCCACTGTTCAACTCTTGTGGTTGCTTGATTAGCTAAAAGGCTAGAAATGCTAACAATAGCAAGTGGCAAACCACTACATTTGTCTAAAATTTCTGTTGAAACTTCTCTAAGTTGTTCGGGAAGGCATCCTCAGAACCAAATATTCTTCTAAAAAACAATCTTTTTTGATAGTTGGTTATCTAGTGGCTCCATCTTATAAACATACTCAGTGTGATAACTGCAACAAGCAATAGATACAGTTTCAATGCGTGTCGTTGTTATAACTCTACTAGCCTGCTCGTTTTTGGGGAGGACACATCTAAGAACATCCCATGCTGATTCATCCCATATATCATCAAGTATGACAAAATACCTGCACGAAAATTCATATAAAGCACATGATGTCAATTAGGCTAATAGAGAGTTCTTCATAAGAGAACACTACTTTTCAGAGAAATAAAAGAAAGCCAACACTATGTTGATAGTTAATTTAAATTCTAAATAGTATGAGTGCCAGACTGCTCATTTTCAATTCAATAATGTTATATACTGAAAATACTATACTAAATGATATTAGGAAGCATATTGGATCACAAGATTCCGTGCAACATTTTAAAAACATAAACATAAGTACCTTTGGTCTTGTAGATGTTTTCTAAGAACATTAATAAGGCTCTGCACCTCGCTAGGTTGAGAAGGTGGTTGTTGCCCAAGTTGTGAAAGCATATTAGTGAGAATCCTTGTCATGTCTGGTTTTTGTGAGACTGATACAAATACCTGACAATCAAATTTCTCTCCAATCCTTTTGTACACCTCATTGGCCAGTGTGGTCTTACCAAGACCACCAATTCCTACAATAGATACGACCCTCAACTGTTGCTCTTCATCTAGCAGCCACTTGACCAGCTGATTCCTTGGGCCATCAATGCCCTCAAGGCCATCTTCATCAGCATAAAGTGCATGGAGGCGAGGGTCAACAGGGACATATTTAGATCTAGAGGCGCTCACATCGATCTTGTACCTTTTGCGACGATGACTCACCTCCATGACGCGAGTCTTAATCTGTTGCATTTCATTGGAAATACGAATTTTGGTTCTCACCATATTGATATGTTGAATGATCTTCTGAATGAAACTAGCTGCCGTACCATCCTGGCTAGCATGGCGAATAACCTCGTCAATCCAGTCCTCAATATCATAGGCCATCTCCCTTACTTGGATCTTCCAATCCTTGGTCAGGGGATCAAGCTCCTCCTTGTCTGCTAGAATCTCCAAGAAGGCATTCATGGTGCTGAGTTCATCCCTGATGAATGACAAGTCCTTCAACGTGTTGCTGAACTTGATATACTCCTCATCCATGAGGATAGTAAGCTTATTAAGAAGGGAGTTCATGATTCCCATGGATATGCTCACCAAGGCTTGCTCTACTCCTGCAGACATATGTGTATCTAATCACACTCCCAAATCGATGTGCAGAAGCTTGATTTGGTATTTTAGTCTGGACATGGACACAGACACACAAAGAGAAAAGGAGATGATGCAAGACAGTGTTCAAATATGACTGCTGAACTGCAAGATATTGGTTTGGTGGATCAGGACATACTATTGACTATGCAATTAGTTTAAAGAAACCAGCGTGACAGAAGAAAAGTCCAAGAAGCTAACGGTTTAAACAAACCGGGTCAAAGAAGAACAGCCCACCAATAAAAGAAGGGCATGGATTATTATGTGGCTGTAATTTGAGTGACAGAAAAATCATGAAAAAAAATATTGTGGAATCAGCATAAACAAATGCTTCATCCACACATATTTCTTTATTATATATATGAATGACTATGAAATGAAATAAATAAAGTGTTGTTTTACAGTGATCAGAAAGCTACTGCAACGGTTTAATTAAGGTGAACTGATTGCAAAATTGATGCTTACTATGGGGAGAAGAGCGAAGACCTGCCATCCAGGAGGTCACAGACTTACAGAGCAGAGTTTTAGATTTGGAACCAATAGCTACCCGCAGTGGCTACCCGTTTTCTAAACTCCCCGTGCGGAACTACTGATATGAACAGCAAGCATGCTATACGAGCAGGAAGAGGAGGAAGAGGAGTCCAGTGTTGGGCTCAGGGACTGAGTTTCTTACCGGAACAGTCGAGCGTCTCTGGCTCTCCGTACGTCGACGGCGGGCCGCCGCCGCGCCGCGGCCGCGGGGCAACTCCCCACCCTCGTCCCGGACTAGACGAGATCTACAGCCAGCAGCTCACCCCAGGCCATCGTCGCGAGCAGAACTGAGAACTGTGACAGCGAGCACCGCGCCGCATTTGACTTGAGTAGTAGGTATAGAGACGAGATCCGAACTCGCCGCCGTCCTCCGGTAACATGCCCGCCAAATCCTCCGGTAACAAGTCTTCCGGTAGAAGAAGAGATGCCGGGAGCGCCGGTCAACGCTTTCACCAGTCGTCGTCGTCGTCGTCTTCTTCTTCTTCTTTTTTTTTTTTTTTTTTTTTGAGCAAACGCTTTCACCAGCCACCACGGTCCACAGACCACCACCCTCCTCCGCTCGAGAAATGGGCCTCCTTACGCGAACGGGCCTTTGTCTGGACCGATGTCACTTGGATCTGGGCCGTCTCGCCCGAGCTTTTTTAAAAAAAAAAAAAACAACAGCCCGAGCTTGCTTGGAGAGTTACAGTAGCCTAAGAAAAACAATTTTCTTTTCCTTCTTTAGCTTGAAGGCCTTCATTGGCCTAAAATAATTTTGTAATGAGAAATTTTGATAAAGCTAAATGGCTTCCTACACCTACCATTGTTATCTAAATTTCTATACTTAATCTATCTTTTTATTAAGAATCTAAGATATATGGTCCATTATAATTCAATTCACTTCGATGTTAAAATGATTATTAGAAGTGCACTTTGATTTTATTTGACTTTGGTTAGTTATCAACCACGTTAGAAGTAAAATCCTATTCATCTAATTGATTTCAATCGAGTAAAATTCCAAATAGAAATCCAAACACGTATTCATATTAAAAAAAAAAAAAACATTCGTATCCATGCTTGAATTTTAATTAAAATGTGACCTTGTAATAATCCGATTAATACTCCGGCTTCTTGTCCTGTGCCATACTGGTCCGGGTGCAGGACAGCACGAGTTGGTTGGGGCGGCGCTAGAGTACAAGCCGCGCACGACCACGGCACGGCACGGCAGCACACCGCCACGGTCCTCACCGGTGCCAGCTAGCTCGTCGCGGCGGACCCCGTGCTCCGGTGTCACCTACCTCGCCGCGCTCTGCTCCGTGCCGCCTACGAAACGTCCGGATCAGGATATCCGAGTCATCCGCTCATCATCCTTGTCGTTGGAGTCCTCTCATTTTCCAAATCACTCACACATCCACCGTCAATTTACACACAGACCCCGCCGCCACCGCCGCCGCCGCCGCCATCCCCCTCCTAAACCCCACGACGACTCTCCTCTGAGCGAGCTCAAGCCCCCGGCGACCAACCAACCATGGCCGTCGCCGCTAAACCCTACAGTTCCACCACCCCCAAACCCCACCTCTCCCCTCCCCTCCCTCTCCGTCCGCGCCGCCGCCGCCCCACGCTCCGCCCATGGCCTCTCCTTCGCCGCCGCCTCCGGCGGCAAGTCGGTCCGCCTCCGCGCGTTCTCCCACCGCATCCGAGCGTCGCAGCATCCCCACCAGCCCCTCAACGGCAGCGTCGACCCGAGTACATCCCTCACCGCATCGACGACCCAAACTACGTGCGCATCTTCGACACGACGCTGCGCGACGGGGAGCAATCCCCTGGCGCCACGATGACGAGCGCCGAGAAGCTCGTCGTGGCGCGCCAGCTTGCCCGCCTCGGCGTCGACATCATCGAGGCGGGGTTCCCTGCGTCCTCCCCCGACGACCTCGACGCCGTGCGCTCCATCGCCATCGAGGTCGGCAACCCACAGCCCGTCGGCACCGACGCCTTCGCCCACGTGCCCGTCATCTGTGGCCTCTCGAGGTGTAATAAGAGGGATATTGATGCGGCGTGGGAGGCTGTCAGGCACGCGCGTCGGCCTCGGATCCATACTTTTATTGCTACCAGTGAGATCCATATGCAGCATAAGCTTAGGAAGACGCCTGAGCAGGTTGTTGCTATTGCCAAGGAGATGGTGGCGTATGCGCGTAGCCTTGGGTGCCCTGATGTCGAGTTCAGCCCGGAGGATGCTGGAAGGTATGGCTCTTTACGGTAGCTTTATTATTACAGTTGGGGAACACTAGTACTTGCAAGTTTTGTTGATTGTGCAATGTCCGTAGCTGTTGTTTCAAAAGCAGACATAATAAGGAGTATTCGGTACTTGAAACTGTAATCTACAATACTTGAAACTGTAATCTAGTCTGAAACTTGCATCCCATGTGACTCAAGTAATCAAAGTCACCCACTAATCTATTGTGCAGTTTGCACCTAGGGGTGAATTTTAGTGGAACAGAGTTGAATGTGATTCAGACTTGTTAATAAATACTGAGCTGTTACTTCTTCTAGCAGTTTCAAAAGTAGCACCACTTGATGGTAATAATATCTACATTTTGGAGGCAACCTTATTAACAAATCAAAATGGAGCAATAGGTTCTTACTACTGAAATTCTACTTCCACGTTCGGTCTTAAGTAAGCTTGCAATCTTACTGGTGCATCCAAATTATTTTGGTTGGTCTTGACCAATTTACTTGTGTAAATGGATTGCAAAAGTTTAGCTCATCCTGGATGCCCTTAATTTTTTTTCCCTATTTCACAAACAAAGGATCTGATTCCCCCTGATGTGCTCAAGGCTGTGGCCTGATAGATTTCCATTTGCCAATTACCATCCAGGTCAAATCGAGAATTCCTGTATCATATACTGGAGGAAGTCATAAAAGCTGGGGCAACAACTCTTAATATCCCAGACACTGTCGGATACACTCTTCCTTATGAATTTGGGAAGTTGATTGCTGACATAAAGGAAAACACTCCTGGAATTGAAAATGCTATCATTTCCACTCATTGCCAGAATGACCTTGGTCTTGCAACTGCCAACACATTAGCGGTACTACCTTTTGCTTATTTGTTTCTGTTTTATTCTATATATATCATTGCTCTAATCTTTAACTGGGTTACTAATCTGACTTACCTTTAGGGTGCTCGTGCAGGGCACACGACAGTTAGAGGTGACTATTAATGGTATAGGTGAAAGAGCTGGAAATGCTTCATTAGAAGAGGTGAGCTCATTCATGTAGTTGCCATATTATATGCTGATATACCTTACAAAACAGTGTATGATGGATTTTGGAAAGGAATCTGAATTGGCTTCAGTGCTTTTACATGCCTAATATTTCTGATCCCCTGTTCAGGTTGTCATGGCAATTAAATGTCGTGGGGAGCTCTTAGATGGTCTATATACAGGAATCAATACCCAACATATTACTTTGACAAGCAAAATGGTACAATAATTGTCTATTTTGTTTGTTTTATTTTCTACCTCTTTTGAATTCTTTAGATGACTGAAATTTCTGGCTCAAATGCTCTAATTATTCTAGGTACAAGAGCACAGTGGACTTCACGTACAGCCACATAAAGCTATTGTTGGTGCCAATGCCTTTGCTCATGAAAGTGGAATTCATCAGGTAAACATAGTCAGTGTCCTTGCTACTATCAACTTTTTGGAATTGTAATTGTTGTGGGTTGGTTATTTATCCTTAACACTGATCCTTTTCACTTCCTCGGTAGTTGGTTCTCAACTTTTAGATCATTATTTTCACATTTGTGATGGATCAGTTATGGTTTCACCTTACTTCATTGCTCTGAACCTGAGATATATATTTTTTTGGGGGACTGATTATCCCAATAATGTATGATTTGATTTAACTATTTTTATAAATTGTGTTGGTTTTAGACTGGAACGGTTCTTCATGTTCACTTTTCTTTTGTTTTATTATATTTTTTACAGGATGGCATGCTTAAATATAAAGGAACTTATGAAATAATATCACCTGATGATATTGGTTTAGCACGTGCAAATGAATTTGGTATTGTTCTTGGGAAACTCAGGTATTATGCAACCTACGTTCCCCTCTTGACTTCATTTTCTCCAGTATTCTGCTGTCATGACCATTGGATTTCTCGTACCAACTTTCTACTTTTCACTTTTGCCTGAGTTGGTATGCATCCTCCAACTAATGAGCCACAAACACTTAGATTTTGAATGATTATGTATTGGCTACTAAATATGTATTAACAGGTAACATATGTGTAGGTAGTGCTACAAAAGCATTGGTAGTATGGTAATGATGTCCATTAAACTTAACTCACATCCTAGACCCTCCAATTCTTTAGTTATGCAATGATGTGTTGAACCTTGATCGTTTAATGTGCCAAATGTTTGGTCTTGCAATAGTCTATTTGCCATGTTTATGCTTCTAGGACTGTTGACTTGATATAGTTGTCTACACTTCTAGCTTTAGCTGAATTAGATATTTCCATGCTAAGACACAATTGGACAGGTATAAAATGATAAAATAAGCGAAATTATAGAATCTCATCCATAGTAATGTACTAATGTTTTCTGTTCTTGGTTGTCCAGCGGAAGACATGCTGTCAGATCTAAGCTAGTGGAGGTACAGCTCAAATAGTTCTTTGTTTTTCTTCGTACAAGCCCACAGCTAGAGGTCGTACATTTCAGTTCTTACTATTACTGAATGGCATCCTTGTTTTTCCGAACTTGTAGCTTGGGTATGAAATCAGCGACAAGGAATTTGAAGATTTCTTTAAACGTTACAAAGAGGTCGCAGAGAAGAAAAAAGGTGACTCTTTACTTAAGTATACATGGTCTTTCACCTTTTTCTTTGCCATGAACTCTTTTCTCTCTGCATTTTTATGGAATCATTACATTTGCATTGAGGACTGCTTGCTCTCATGCTCAATTTATTCATAAAATCTTTATTATAATCAGTAGAAGTAATTTCTTACATGCACTATGCATTGAAACTCACTGGTTCACCATTTGCAGCGTGTAACTGATGAAGACATAGAAGCGCTATTATCAGATGAGATTTTCCAGCCCAAGGTTATTTGGTCCCTTGCTGATGTACAGGTATAACGAGCTCAGTTGACTAAACTTTGGTCAATAGGAACCTAATATTCTAAGCTTGAAATGCTATTCATCCCTTGCAGGCAACATGTGGAACACTTGGCTTATCTACAGCAACTGTGAAACTGATAGCACCAGATGGAGAAGAGAAAATAGGATGTTCAGTTGGAACAGGTCCAGTTGATGCAGCTTACAAGGCTGTTGACCAAATAATCCAGGTCAGTTGCTTTCTGGATCTTGATCTTTCTTGCATTTGTACACGATCTCTTACAAGATGGAATATTGATCCATTATGTTTTTTGTTATGAAACTACTTGTATCTGGTGAACCTGTAGTTTAGTATCATCATTATAAACCAACTAAAATGTAGTGTTTACTAGTTTACTCTAAACAGATTTGCATGAAATTTATCACCAGCAGATGATTTTCATGAGAAAGGGGATACACTGGTTTGATGTTAAAATGTAATTGCATGTAAATAATTAAATATAGAGCTGCATGACTTACTGATATGACGATTTAGCATAGTATATCGAGTCTGGTTATATTTTAGCATCTTGAGGAAGAAATGAAAGTGACAGTTGAGCTACTTGGAAAGGTTCCAGCTTCCAAGGGCCATTTCATTGTTGTGGTATCATGCAATGTGGCATGAGATAGTTATTCTATGGACAACACTTCCCAACTTTGGTTTGAGAAATTTTGCATCTTCTGAAACAATGTGTCTACTTTGGCTGGTGTGCATTTTGTGTAGAAAACTGGGGTGTCAAAAAGTGTTTAGATGTCAACATGGTTTGGCACCTATCAGTTTTGAGTGGAGAAATACAAATGGACTAAGTAACTAACTGATGCAGCCAGGATTGGGCCTGCATTAACTCAATTATTTTGTTTCATTGATTATCCTTGGATCAAAACCAAGAGAAGTCTAATAGGACTTGTTAATTGTTATCGGCAGATCCCAACTGTTCTCGAGAATATGGCATGACTTCAGTCACAGAAGGCATTGATGCAATTGCGACAACTCAGTGGTTGTCACTGGAGATGTGACCAACAACTCCAAGCATGCCTTGACTGGTCACTCTTTCAACCGCTCCTTCAGGTTATAGTCCATTCAATTTTGTTTTCAGTTCTTCCATGCTTCTGCCGCCCCCTTCTCTCTTGACAAATATCTATATTTTCTGATTACAGCGGGAGCGGGGCAGCAATGGACATCGTTGTGTCCAGCGTTAGAGCTTACCTGAGTGCCCTGAACAAGATGTGCAGCTTTGCTGGTGCTGCGAAAGCGAGCAGCGAGGTACCTGAGAGCACAAGCGTTCAAAACACACAGTGAGCTTGGCTTTCGTTTTGGTTCTGATGTGGGCTTGGTGATGTAAGATCTTGAGTTATAGAGTGACATCTCGTTTCAGTAACAGGCTGTTCAATATCGGGGGTTTCCCCTTGTCAGTGTGGTGATTGTGTTGTTCTTTTTGTGGGAGGATAGTCCCTTTAGCTTAGAACAAATTTGGCCCCTATGTAGTGTACAATTTGTATCTTATATGAACCATACTTTGAACAATGAAATAATATTAGGGTCCATCTAGTCTCTAGCCACCCATATCTACCACAAATTGTCGGGTTTTTCTTCCCAGATCAATTTGTTTGTTTCTCTTTTCCATTTGTTTTTTTAATCACATGTATATATACAATATACACTCAGATATACATATTCTAGACACAAATGTGTGTGGTTTATGTTCAATATAGCACGAGCAAGAGTTGGTATGAACTTAAACCACACATGCGAAATCGCGTCGGAATCGCGTCGCCTGCGTGGATCGGAAATTACCAGAGTGGCTAGCTGCAGCAGTCAAGCTGAGTAAGAGGAGTCTTGGGGGCTGCAGCAGTCAAGCTGAGCAAGAAGAGTCTTGGGGGCCACACTGATTTCGTCTCGTCCCGACCTGGAGCTGAGAGCTCACTACACTACCAGTGGCGTTTGTCACCGTGTCTTGACTCGCTCGACGACTCCAGCATCGCCATTGTTGCAAGTGCCGTGTTTTTGCTCCTACTTGTCCAGATCTTTGTCTGATTGTCTCCTAAGCATTTCTCGTTCTATCTAATGAAGTACTACATGTTCTTTTCCACCGGAGTTTTTCGCAGCAATTAACCTTGTCTGCCGCCGCTAGTAACTCAGCCTACACCGCCGCTCTGGTTCAACGTCACTCCGCGTTACTACCCTGTGTCCCTACTAGAGTGGCTGTCTTGGAAATCTTCGACCCTCCATGCACTTCTGCATGTTTGTCACTGCACTAATATCTTTGTCAAGGTCTCTATGTATAGTATATCCATTATTTGTTGCCATGGCAAAACCCTTTCTCCCTCTCTCTTGCCGTTTCACATACTTCTCCGCCCCGAATTATTTTTTTTTTTCGGTTTTACGTGCCACAAGTTTAACTCGATTTGTAATAAAATACGTGTAATATTTGTATCTCTAAATAAATGTTTAAAAAATTAGATTAAAAAAATCTTTCCGATGCTAGTACTAATTATGCACTATAAATATTAATATTTTTTAATATAAGTTTAGCACAAGCAATTTTCCAAGAAAAAAATGACAATTATTTTAGAAATCAGGGAGTACGCTACTACTACTATTTGTAGTCGTTGATAAGTCCATGGCTGGCTCTATGCCTATAACTTCCCACGGTGTCGATTATTTATTTAATTTATTTATTTATCTCACTCTCCAACAAGAGTGGCTTCCTAATGAACACAAGTACTCTCTCTCTCAAATAAACTTGTTTGTAGACTCACTCGTATGATGACACGGCATATCCAAGGGATCTTAACATTGTTGAAGCGACCTTATAGGTACATTTTGCTTTGATGGGCACAGCTTGTTTATCATTGAATGCAAGCATTTTAGGAACAGATAGAGTCAGAAAGGCCACGGAAAATAAAATCCTACGTGTAGTTTGCAAGAACGAAATATAGGAGCGGATGGTAAATACTTCCCCGTTCAATTATAAGACGTTTTGATTTTTTTAAATGCATTATTACTCTTACTATTTATCTAGGCATAGTGTAGATCTAAGTGCATAATAAAAACAATGTATGTAGAAAAGCCAAAGCATCTTATACCTTGAAAGAGTTAGTATTTGATTTCTAAACTTACTAGCGAGAATTCATATTGTTAAAGCATTGATGGATAGATGGAGTGACCAAGAAAGGCTAGTGGAAAGAAAATGTAGTCGTACTTGTATACAACAACAACAACAACAACATAGCCTTTTAGTCCCAAGCTAGTTGGGGTAGTCTAGAGATGAAACCCATATGTAGTCGTACTTGTATAGTTGCATGAATTAAGTATAAGAAAGGATGATAAATATTTGATTTATAAACTTAATTAAAATGATAATTCATATCATGATAGGACATCTATAAATACACTTAAACATAGATATAGAGTAAGAAAGGCCAGTGGAAAAGAACATCCTTCTCGTGCTTGCACAGTCCCATAAATGAAATGTAAAACAAAAAATGGTAAATGGTAAATGAGAATTCCTTCTCGTGCTTGCATCAGTTGCATAAATGAAATGTTAAAAATGGTAAATATTTGATTTCAGAGCTCAATTAAAGTGAGAATTCATACATAGCGAAAATGTTGTTTTGTATAAAAAACAAAACAAAAGAAAAATGGCCAACACATATAGCATGTGCGAGCTTGCACTATGATAAATGAAATGTTAAAAATGGTAAATATTTGATTTCAAAACTCAATAAAAGTGAGAAATCATACATAGCGAGAATGTTGTTTCGTAGAGACAAAAAAAAAAAAATTGCCCAACACATATATCATGTGCGAGCTTGCCCTAGGATGAAGGTGGAAAGAGTCTTACAACATTTATATATGATTCTGTAATTTTTTTCTAACCACTTTAGACTTGCATTCCTAGGGGCAAGGTCCGGTGAACCATTATAACTTTCCGCGTTAATTGAGATGCCAAAGGTGTGCTTGCCGCACTCGTGTCACTGGACGTCAATAGCATGATTTGATTAGCCTTTAAATCGGCCCATGTTCCTCTAAAACTCCAGTTTGGGACAACTCAAAGGAAAACAAAGACACCCCTAAAAAAGGGCAAGAGGCCACTCGTTTCTCCAAATGAAAAAGCTCCGTGGAGATTAGAATTGGGCCGGGTGCGTACGTACGTACGTTGGGCTCGCATGGGCCAAAAGTCGCAACTAATCATTTCCACCTGAAAAAAAGCTCCGTGGGCTGGTTGATTTTGTATATATACAACTTCATATAGCGCCTAAGATCCGCGCTTCCTCAGGGCTCCGATTACTGTTCATATACGGCCGTCGAATAACGTTTCAGGCTCATGCGGTCTTAATCTCTGGGTCAACTCAGTTGAACCTTCATTCCAGAGGGCTCGTGCGTGTGCAGCCATGTTTTTGGGCTTTCGTGGTCATGGCCCATATTGTTGGCCTCGCTGCCTCCGCCTCTCGTCTGTCGTCTTCCTCTTGCCACAGCGCGCGTAGCGCAGCTGCCTCGCCGCCTCCGCCTCCGTGTCTGCCTCTATCTCTCACCCTCTTCCTCTTCACCGGCTGCAGCACCCATAGATGTGGTGCTCGGGTGCCTCGCCGTCACCGCCTCCGCTTTCTCTTCTCCCACCACTGGCAGATCTTTGTTGCATCTTCCTCTTGCCCAGCGCCGACGCTCGTGGTCCGTGGCCGCGGTGGCGGTGATGGCCAAGGAGCTTGGGGCGCCCAATAGGCCCAAGGTCCAAACGCCGATTAGAGGCCGCTACCGTCATCATCTCCGCCGACAAGTATGGGCTCCCCGCTGTCTTCCAATACCTTGGCAGACCTCGCCGCCATCCTCGAATACCTTGCCATCGTCGTGACAATGATGGCATGCCGACAATGATAGGTATGTGTACCCTCCTCTTCGATCTCCCGTTCTCGGTTTGTCCGATCTATACCTTCTTCTCGATCTCGATCTGGTTGTTGTGCCCTTTTGTGAATCTGATTCAGATAGCCCCTTCTGTACCAGGATAGTGAGGTGGACCGACGTTGGCAACGCCTGAACAACCGAACCAAATCCATTTTTTTAGAAAACACTGGCTAATGATGGTTCAGTTTGGTGCATACCAATCTGACTTGGATTGACTCATACTATCGTTCCATTTCCATACTTATTTATATGTGTACATGCCATCTTTATATGCACTAATATGGCGTTTCTACCATTCCCTATTGTTGGTTCATGCTAAAATCACTTTATCTTTGCAGTTATATGCCAATGGAGATGCGGAGGATGTTGATTCACAATGGTTATACTCTCCATTTTTTCCAGATAATGACACATTAGCACCCATATATTGTCTTCCATTATTGTGAAATTAACCTCTTTACTTTTTTTATACAATGCCTCATTACTTTGGCTGACACATCTTTTATTTTCCAAACTACCAGATTAATTTGGGAAATCCTGCTGCTTATTTATTCAATTATACGTTTAGACAGTATGCTCCACTGCATGGACCATGGATCCATTGGCAGGTCTAATAAGGCATTTTGGAATGGTAAGGATTCCTGATGTTTTAGTTAATATAATGTAGTACTGCACCTCCTTCCATTTTGTGTTTTTCCATTTACTAATCAGTAATCACGGTTAATGTTCATACCCTGAGCTTCTTGTCCCATACAAATTTATGTGCATAATGCGCACCATGTATTCAAAGTTACTTCTAACTTTGTAATTACACAATATACTAAATGTTAACCTGACCTTGAATAAAAAAGACTTTTGCTTACTCTCGACAGCCTAAACATTTGACCAATTGTATTTCTATGCATGTGCCCAACCATCAATTTTAACATTGTGTTAAATTCCTCAATGCTGCCTCCAGTTCATACTCAAGCTTCATTCTGATGGCAGGCTTCATCTCACTGCTTCCTCTGAACAAAATTAGATACATTGTTTTACACAATGTTTGCTCCATGACTGACTAAAGCTCAGACATTGTCGCCTCTTTATGATTTCCTTGCAACTTATCTACATGAAAATCAGATTGTCCTGTTTTTTCCCCTAATATAATGATTCTCGCTTTTCTGCTGTACATATTTCTTTGGGGCCCTATACATATAACTATCTGTAGCATTTATACTCATTTTCATGGTCACGACAAACCGGAATCTCAGTTATGAGGCTTCTCCCCGACATGCTTGGTATTCAAATTTCTTCTTCAATATTGTTATTCCTTTGCCATGATATTATGCATGCTTACTTTAGTTTTTTTATGCAGATATAAGGTGGCAACATCACCTGCCAGTGTTATGGCCTTATTGCTAAGTCAGCTGATCTCGCAGGGAAAGCCCGTCCAATGATGCTATTTTTGGTCTTTGGATAAAAACACTCCTGTATATACAGGCTAGCGGAGTATGTCAAGCATCTGGGTTTTGCAGTTAGCTACTGTTTCCATGCCAAATTGATTAGCATCATTATTTGTGCGTTTGCTAATTTCTGATTGTTACTTCTATATACAATGCCTGTATATATATATAATAATAAGGTGACATTGAACATCAGGGTGGCATATTATAAGCATACAGAACAAATCGCAACAGACGCACACGCCAATGCAGCCCTATATGTATATATATACTTCATGCAAAAGGTTACACAAAGACACGCCAACATATAACATATAGCACCAACCTAAAAAAAATTCTATCGATCCATTCCAATCAAACCCATCCAACCGAACAGTTATAGCAGCGCGTAGATCATGCGGGCGCGGCGAAGCGCGCCTAACTACCTAGTATCGTATAAAGCAGACCAAACTCCGAGCGCGTCGGAATCGCGTCGCCTGCTAGCTGCAGCAGTCATACTACACCATCAGTTCTAAACCGCCCTTCACTGCTAGTTATGGCCGTCGCTAGTAAAAGTCGTTGATGATCACCTCCAGATCAGCGTTCAAAACCAGTACTATTATTGTTCACCTCTGGATAAGTGTTGAATCTGGGGTGCTACATACCATTATCATCACCAGCAATTGGTGGTGATGATGGAGACTTCAATGCTGGTTGGGCATACCACACAACCGGCGGTATTGATGGAGACCATCAACACCAATCGGTCATACCATGTAGCAGTGATGATGGAGACATCAACATCGGTTGTCATTGGGTGTGCCGTGTGCTAGTGCCCAAAGTGGCTTGTGGCGATATGCCCTTCCCGTCCTAATCCTCCCAGATCTTTGATTCCACCATCCTTAATCCGTTCATCCAGCAACCGTTCCTGATCCGCCATCTCCTGGGCTTCCAATCGATCCCCTTCGCGCTTAATTCCACCACATAATCTCTCTCGTACCCTTTCCCTCACCGCCGGCCGCGTTGGGACACCTGTTCCCCCTTACGACCTCCGGCGCCGACACCTGCCCCCCACCGCTTCCGTTGCCACGCGCCGCTTGCGGACAACCTCGCCTCCGTCGCTGGATCCTCTGCGGGACCATGCTGTCACGAGGAATCACCGTTTCTCACTTTCACCTTTCTCACCCCCTTCCTTCGGCTTCTACTGCCGCTACCCTCCATGGGCGGCGATCCCCACGATCTTGTCCCTCCTCCAATGGAGCACGTTCCTCCCGATCCACCTCCTCAGCGCCACCGCATAGCCCCCATCCACCTATGCCTCCCCGCCGCCGCAGGAACCATGCCCCCTCCTAACCTTCTCCTGTCTCACGCCGCCCCCACGCCCGCTCGGCACACACCGCTAGTGTAGTTCCCACTCCCACTCGTCAGCAGCAACCACATGACAATGCTGAACTCATTCGATCCTTGGAGGCTCTCCGGTGGCGGTGGTCGGTGAGGTTAGGGCACCGCCAGAGATCCACGATCTGTTGATGATGGCGGTGACCCCTTTGCGTCGCTCCGCCCGGCCAGATGTGGACATCGTCTCGAGCAACTCATCGGTCTTTGGGGAGGCGAGAGTCCGGCAAATCATAAAAGGTAAACACAAATCTGTTCCTAGCTGAATTCAGGAATGAATCGGATATCTTTGTGGGCGATTAGTCGTTAGCCTTGGTGGGTTAGAGGGCAAAATTTGATCCTGGAAAGATATGTTAGTGGTAGACAAGATACTGAATATTCGTTCCGGTTTATTGAGATGCTTGGGGCTCTATGGTCTCCCAAGAAGTTTAAGATCTGTAGAAAGAATTTCTGATATTGTTCACATCATAGGCAGTCCTTCTGACTGGGTTAGACTGAATAACACTAGATTTGAGAATCGGCGTGATTACATGGTGGTTAAGGTCAAACTTGATATCACCAAACCTGTTGTTGACAAGATCATAATAGAAATCCCAGAGATTGGCAACTTGGTGGTCTATATTCACTATGAAAAAATTAAGAGAATCTGTACTTTTTTTGTGGCCACTATTTTCATAATCTTTGAGCGATTGCCGGTCAGTCTGAATTCTTTGCTTACTAGACGATGAAATCCCACGGATTTGGTTTGTTTGGTCGATGGATGACTCAACTTAGTTATCTCCCATCACAGGAGCTGCAAATGCAGCTCTCAAATTTTGAAGGCATCACTGAAGCTCCTTCTAGGAATTTGGAGGACCTCGGGCAAGTCTTTGCCGGTCGTTTGCCTCGAGCCGACCCAGGTCTATCAGCCGTTTTGCTATGATCTTTGGACACCCCGGTCGGAAGAATTGTGGAAAGGGCACATACTCAGTCACGCAGTGTGAGTGGAGATCGGCAGGTGATAGAAGGACAGATGCAACAAGGCAATACTGGCATGATGATTGATGCTCCTCAGCCTCCAGATCAAGCTGCTCAGACTCAATCTCCAGCTCTTGGCGTTGCAGAAACCTCAACTGGTATGAACACTTTCCGACCAATTCCCTCTCCTATTCAAACAAAATATTGTAGAGCCGATGGAGGAAGAGCATAGTGATGGATCCATTGCCTGTGCTGTATGTAAAGAGTCGATGCCTTATAATGAAGACTTAGCTGGGCTTACCTGTGGCCACCTATATCATCGTGATTGCATTGAAACCTGGTTGAGAATCAGACCGAATTGTCCAGTATGCAGACACCAAATGCCGGCTAATTTCAGAAATGGTTTGCAGCTAGTGAGATTACAGTACCCTGCCACCACTCATGATGCTACTCAAAGTGATCAGGTTTTGTCTCAACCTGTTAATTCCAACTCTTTGCTTGGAAGACAAAGCCAAGACCTGTATGATCAGGGTGCAGATCAGAGAAATCAAGGGGGAACAGGGCAAGGGCAAGTTCGAGGAGAAATGATGGGCAATTTGGTCATTCTACAAATCCAACTACGAATCATTTGCGAATGGGGCTGATGGCGGTGGCCAGCATGGTGAGACACATCGTCGTCTCTCGAGAGGACAAGGGTAAAAATGTCCTAGGGGAAGGCCCCTCTAATATAAATCGGTTCGTGGAAGGCCGCGGCACCGTCTCGCCGCAAAACTCTTTGATTCGGCCGAGGGCAAGCAAACCACTCCTCTCCAACTCTCCCAACAAAGCGCTCATGCCATCCTCTCTTCATTGGGCATCCATGTGGATCCCAGCGCTCTTGTTGAAGATATTAATTCCATCATGGAGAGATGGGCTATGCACCAATCAATACAAGATCAAGGTAACCGGCCACCTACCTCCCACCATCCTCCAATCCGCATCGCCCCAACCCGGCTTCACCTACGCTCGCGCGGGATTTCCCCACCCGATCTACGGAACCGGAAGCAAGTCCGCCCACCCCCACCTCCACCGAGTTCCCGGCCGCCTCCTCCACCACCTCCTCCACCCAACCCGCCTCCTCCTCCCCCCCCCTACCACCTACCACGCCACCTCCCCACCTCCACCCCCTCCGGTGGATCCTCCCCCTCCTCTTGAGCCTCCGATGCCGATGGCAACCACACGAGGGGGAAGCTATACCATTCGGCTCGTCGAACCGACACGGTGCATTTCCACGGCTCGCGACTTCCACCAACCACCACGGCCCAATCCGTGCGGGTTCACGGGATCCGCCGGCGCACGGCACCAACTGTGGGAGGTGCCCCCCTGGCAACGACGAAGGGGAGAGTCAGGGGGCCACGTGGCTGTCCTGTCCAGCGGCAATCCAACTCAGCAGGACACAGATCGTGAAAGCCGACGCCGATCCGGACTCCAAGCTCTTGAAGGAAGAAGAGGAGGTCAACGGCCCATCGGTGGAAGCTCTGCAGGTGGAGATCCGGGAAGAGGTGCACATCAACATCCCCTCTCCCCATCCCTCTCCTCCCCCGGCGGTCAGCCAGAGAGATCCCGCAGTGAGCACGTTGGCTCCCTCCGGCGCCAGCAACACCACGGTGGCGAATCAGAGCCAGAAACAGCACATACCCGTGTCAGAGTTCGCCGCCGTCCTTCTCGATGGGACTCTGGCGTTCAAGACGGCGGAAGTGACAGCCCCGGTGTTTGGCAACTTCATTCAGATAGGGGCCAAGGTGGAAATCAGTCGGCTCCACTCTCACCCTACGTGGACTTGCTTTGCCATTCTTCTCTCCTTCCTGGTGGCGTTTATCTGGGCGGATCTGTGGTACAACAAGAGGCAGCAATGGATAGCAGAGCCAGTCCCAACTTTGGTGCTTCAGCCTTCCTCCACCGTTCTGAACAGGGTCAGGTTGATCTGTATGAATCTATGGATCCACGCTTTGCAAGTGTTCGGACTTCGGTATAACTTCGGGGAGGGTTTCCTTGGGTGGTCTTTGTTTCGCTTATGACCGGATCCTCGGTTCCCATGTTGGTGCTCGTGGTGCGGGGCAATGTTAGTGCTCAAGGCGGGAGCTTATCTCACATGGTTGTTCTACATCAAGATGATGAAGCCGTTGATGATCGGCCGTGGCGCCGGCCAATAGGGCGCTCCGGCGAGCCATGAGTCTTCGGCATGGAATCAGAGGCTCTGGCGGGGAGCCTCGCTGATTTGACCATGCAACACTTATCCCGCCTTATGGTTAGTACTAAAGCTCAGGTATGTTTCATTTCCGAAACCCATAATTCTACTATTTCTTGCACAGCTCTTACGAATCATTTTAATCTTAACAATGCTCATGTGGTTCCTTCTTGTGGCCAATCAGGTGGCCTCTGGTTGCTTTGGACCGACGAAGTGGATGTGACTGTTGTCAATGATCACCACCACTTCATTTTGGCTCTCTGTACAAATAGGTCCACTCACCTCCAGTATGGGTTAGTTTGTGTCTATGGAGATCCTCACCATCGTTTAACTTCTTTTATTTGGAACCGTATTATGGAGTTTGTAGAACTTAATCCTGGGATGCCTATGATGTGTCTGGGTGATATGAACGACATAATGCATGCTAGTGAAAAATATGGTCCTACTGCTGCTGATTTAGCTCGTATTTCTGAATTTTGCGGTTTAGTTAGACATTGCGGTTTTTTTTATTTGGGTTACAGCGGACCTGCTTATACGTGGACCAACAAAAGGTTTGCTTCTACTCCTACTTATGAGAGGCTAGATCGTTTCCTTGCGAACTCTGAATGGTGCTTAATGTTTCCAAACACAAATGTTTTTCATTTGCCGATGCTTTATAGTGATCATGCTCCCATTTTAGCAGTTCTCAATTCTCGTAGGGGCGTGTTAAGAAACCGTTTCGTTTTGAAAATTGGTGGCTTTTAGATGATGAATATAACGACATTGCTCGGAATAGTTGGATGCGCTCTTCTAACGAGTTTTCTCTCAGAAAACAAAATTCCTAGCTGCAGATCTCAAGAGATGGAGACGTTTGAAACCTAAAAATAGCGACCTTCTCCAATCTGTAGAAGATCAGATTCTCCAACAACAAACCCTTCCCCCCTCCCAACAAGACCACGACCTTCAGCTCAGACTGCACACTGAACATCAAGACCTCACGGCTAAGGAAGAAAAATTTCACCTTCAACGTGCCAAAAAAGCTTGGGCTAGAGATGGGGATAGGAACACGCCTACTTTCTACCGTGCCATAGTCAAGAGAAACCGTAAAAAAATAGGATTGCCTACCTTGTCAATCAAGATGGCTCTCAATCTACCACCCTGTTCAACTAGCCAATACCCTTACTACCTATTTCAAGGATATTTTCACCTCTCAACTGCATATCCCTAATCCCACTCATCCTCCTAACAACCCTAATCCTCACTTGGCCCAATCCGATTACTACCCTCCCCTAGCCGCTCTCCCTGAAACTATTTCGTCCCATAACCCAAGCTCACAACAAGCACAAGAGGAGGAGGCTACACAACGGGAGCACCATTTCAGGTACACATACTCTATTCCATCTATGCAGGAAATCCAAGAAATCATCAAGGAGATGAGAAGTACTGCTGCCCCAGGCCCGGATGGACTCAATGCTGGATTCTACAAAGCGGCATGGCCTTGGGCTCACCAAGATATTTACAAAGTGGTAACTGATTTTTATTCACATGCTATTCTTCCTTTCGAATTTGAATCAAACTTACATTACGCTCATCCCCAAAATTACTCAGCCCACTATGCCAAAGGATTTTAGGCCCATTAGTCTTTGCAACGTTATTTATAAAATTATTACTAAATCTCGGCAACTAACCGTCTTAAACAGCATCTCGGGTTACATTGACCAAGCTCAGTCGGCGTTTGTTGCTCACCGTCACATCTCTTCAAATATAATCATCACTCAAGAAATCATACATTCTTTCAATCTGAAAAGTTGGAAACATCAATCTTTCATTCTTAAAATAGATTTGGCTAAAGCCTTTGATAGGTTGGAATGGCACTTTATTGCAGCAGCTCTCGGGCGCCTTGGGCTGCGAGGGAAACGTTCATCAATTTGATTAATATTTGTATCTCTTCACCCACAGTTTGCGATTCTAGTTAATGATGAACCAACGGACTTTTCTACTCGCTTGGCGAGGCCTACGGCAAGGTTGCCCTCTATCCCCATACCTATTTGTTGTTGCTATTAACGAACTCTCTATAAGATTACAGGAGGCACTACAAGCAAATAATCTCTCGGGGAATTTCAATTGGCCATGGTGGTCAGGCCATTCATTCGTTACTATTTGCGGATGATCTGATTTTTGTGCGGCAAGGCTACGATATGGGAGGCTACTCAGGCGAAATTGATCCTCTATGATTTTTGCAACCGGTGCGGTGGACTCTAACCTTCAAAAATCTTCTATTTACTTTAGCAATCATGTCCCCACTCTATTAGGTCCGCTATCAAAAACATCTTCCCTGTTCAGGATTTCTTGCCCCACACCATGCATTTAGGCCACCCCCTGATTTTCTCCCACAAAGACAAGAACAAGGCCTATGATTTTATCTATGGAAAATTCTTAGCCAAACTAGGAACGATTAAAGCCAATAAGTTAAATCATCTTTGGTAGGCTCCCAGTATATTAAGTCTGTCCTCTCTTCCATTCCCATTTACTATATGTCCACTGTTCTTTTTTCAAAAGCTTTTATAAATAAAATTAACACTATTATCAAGCGTTTTTGGTGGGCAGGTGTGTGGGGGAAGACCGGGAGACAAGCCCAATTCATTATAGAGCGTGGGAAGACATCACCGGATCTAAGGAGGAAGGTGGGCTAGGAGTTAGAGATATGCAAACCATTAATATCAGCCTCATTGTTCATTCAGCCTGGAATTTAGCCACTGAAAAGAATCCTTTCCTTTCCTCCATACTCAAAAGTAAATATTTTCTCAACTCTTCTTTACGGACAGCCCCCACTAACACTCCTAAATCCATCTACTGGTCATCCATTTTGCAAATTCGACACCATCTCAATGATAATGTAGCCTACCAAATTCATCTTTGGCAACTCCTCTATTTGGTATTCCCCTTGGTGCCCTATTTGGAAGGATATACACAATCACTTAAATCTACCGGTTACCCAACTCCCCTTTGCCTTCCAGCATTCTGATCTCTGGATTCCTAATACCCATGTTTGGAATCTTCCTCTTATTGAGGAAATCTTCTCCATTGATGCGGCACAATCTATTCAAACCATCCAAACTGTTGATGCTAGCTGTAGGGACATTCTTAGGTGGACCCCTGCTACCAATGGTGCCTGCACTACCAAATCCATTTACTCCTACCTATGTTCCTAGCAGGCCCACTCTCTTCCTTCTCATGGATCCGAAGCATATCACCTGATGCCAACAATATTCTCCAAAAGGTATGGAAGAGTAAGCTTATCCCCCAATCCTTAAAACTTTTTGCAACAGGAGAAAGGGCTGGTAGGTACTCAGTTCACATTAGCAAAAATTGTACTCATTGTGGTGCTATTGAGGACGATAATCATTTGTTTTTTCTATGTGAGCTTCCAAGACAGGTATGGACTACTTCTCTCTTTCCTCTACCTATACATAACATAAGCTGTACACGAAGATGGAGTTCAATTAGCTCTACCAACTTTACTTACTTCTAACCCTTCGGATGAATCCATTTGCTCTACTTTATTTATGATGTGGTATATTTGGAAAGCGAGGAATGATCTCGGGTATAATGCTAGAAGATGGAGTCCAACCCAAGTACAAAAAGCGGCACATGCTCATATGGAAAATTTCCACCGGGCTCTGCATGAGCAGGACACCGATTACCTCCAATCGATTCCCCGATTCACGTGCATCAACAACCCTACCAAGGTGCGGAATCCTTTGCGGCAGGTGCTCAACTACACACGGCTACAGTTCCTCAAGACTTGCACACTAACCACAGGATGAGCACCCGGCACATGCCTCAACAAACCTCTCAACACCATCAGGACAGGGTTTCTTCTCCACTCTCCTTCTACTTTTGATGGTTTCAGGTGCTACTCCGATGCATCAATCACCCCCGATGGGATGGGCGCTCCTCCCGAAAGAGCGAGGACTAGGAGTCTTCCTCGTCAACACCTCTGTCTCTCCACCCCGATCGGTGTTTTTATCAAGGCAACAATGGTGGATCGTCATCTGTTATTATGGCTGAAAGTGCAGCCCTTGCTCTTGCATCTTCTTTTTATTGCGCAGGTTAAACATTACTGATGGGGCGGCATTGCTAGCAGACAATCAGGCACTCATAAACCTTGTCAACAATATTGCTGACCGCACAAACCCACCGGATTGGAGGATCAAGCCCTACACCGAGCTTATTTTCTCCAATCTTACGGGGACAACAATTTCGGCGCACAGGATTCGAGAAGGGAAGCAAACCAGATGGCGGATTCTCTAGCTAGGCAGGGATTAGCTGCAAATCCAATTCAGGCTACGGTTTTGAAGGGTTATGTGTTAACCCAATCCATGATCATGGGTGCCCTTTCCTTTTGGCACTCCAGAATGTAACCATTAACAATGTAATGGTTCTAACAGCATCATCTTTGTTAATTTATATATATACTTGTTTGTTTGTCAAAAAAAAAAAAAAAAAAAGCCGAGCAAGAATAGTGCGGATTTTTTAAAAATTTAACCCTTTTCCAAACAAAAATCAAGTTTAAAAAAATCAAATAGTTACCAGTGGCCAGTGGCGTTTGTTACCTTGTCTTGACTCGCTCGACGACTCCAGCATCGCCATTATTGCAAGTGCTGTGTTTTTGCTCCTACTTGTCCAGATCTTTGTCTAATTGTCTCCTAAGCATTTCTCGTTCTATCTAATGAAGTACTACATGTTCTTTTCCACCGGAGTTTTTCACTGCAATTAACCTTGTCTGCCGACTGCCGCCGCTCTGGTTCAACGTCGCTCCGAGAGGTTGTCTTGGGAATCTTCGACCCTCCATGGACTTGTGCAGGTGCGCTATATATGACGGTACGGAGGCAATGCACCGGGCCACCGGCGTTTGTCACTGCACTAATATCTTTGTCAAGGTCTTTATATATATATCTACTAGCAAAAATGCCCGTGCGTTGGCACGGGTTATACAATTTATATTTTGATTGCCAGGTTTTGCAAGAAAACTATATTTTAATCATCAAAAATAATAACATTTATATAATACAAAACAAGTAACATTGTATTAGTTATAGAATATATATAATAAACTTATTTTCAGCCACAAATGGTGATACTATTATTATTAATTTGGTCGAACGTGAGCCCCAGCACATATAGCATGTGTGAGCTTGCCCTATGATAAACATTTTAAAAAAAAAACTTTTTAAGCAATTTTTTTCTTGGTTATTATTTACAGTAGGTCACAGAGTTGGCAAACAGGAGCAGACAATAGCTTTGGATTGAAAAAAACAATGGCAAACATGTAAAGTTTTAAAAAAGGAGCAAATGTGCAATTAGAGTTGAAAACAAAGGGTAGTAATGCCATTGTTCCAAAAAAAAATACGAAAAACTAGCATGTGCAAGCTTGCCCTTAGATAAATGAAATGGTAAATATTTGATTTGAAAACTTAATTAAAGTTCGTATAAAGCTTGGAAACGACGCCCATGGCCGACCCGGGCTCGATCGATCGGGATCAGATTTGCCGGCCGGTTGCTGTTGGTACATGGATCTACACCCCCTGGCCGCCTCGATCGTGTCATATAACTGCAGCTAGGCAGCGATATCAAGCTGGACGTACGGCGACGGCACCTGATCGATCCGGCCGTGCGTACGTTTCGTCGATGGCCACCGACGACCACGAGCTGCCTCTTTCGGACCCCGAGCTGCCGCAGCCGATCGCGTGGCGGCCGATGGGCCGCACGGAGAACGACGTGGCTTTCTTGCGGCAGTTTTTCATCGTCGTGCTTTCAAGGCAGCGTGCATTAGACGCCCCAAACACGCCGGCGGGGCGTAGCGACGGCGGTGACGACGTGGGAGTCGACGACCCGCGGCACAACATGAACAGCGACATGGACGCCGACGCCGAATCAGACGACGACGACGATGGCGAGCACGACGATGGGTACGGCGAGTTTGGCTTCAGCTTCGGCGCCGTCCCGGCGTCGGGCGTGGCCATAGCTTGTCTGCCGGAGACGACGGTGGGCGAGGGCGAGGCGAGGGAGAGTGGACAGTGCGCGGTGTGTCAAGAGGAGTACGAGGCCGGCGACGCGCTGAGGACGATGCCGTGCGCGCACGGCTTCCATGAGCGCTGCATCTTCGGGTGGCTCCTTGTCAGCCGCGTCTGCCCGCTCTGCCGCTTCCCGCTGCCAGCTGAGGAGGAGGAGGAGGAGGAGGAGGACATGGCCACCGACGACGACGTGCAGGGTGGAGGTGGAGGTGGGACGAGATGAGCAAGCGGAGGCTGACGATGATGATGGCAGCGACGGTGCATTGGACACTTTTGAGCGCATGTTTCCAAGTAATTATTAGCGACGCGCATGATACAAAGCTCAAATTACCAGTACTACTACATGTAAATACCTTGGCTTTGTCTTTGTTTACATGGTAAAATCTCTTTCACAAAGGTAGAGAGGAGAGAGCAACAACATGATGAGACAAGAAACACATAGTACACCTAGTAGGCAAGCAGCTGCTGCTGCTGCTGAACTTTTGCTCTTGCTGACACGAGAAACGCTTGTCGTGCCGCCTGGAACCTTAGCCGGAGCTTCTCCAGCGGCGGCAGATGTCCTCTCACTGCCGGCGAGCTAAGGAACCTCCCCATCCACGCCGCCAGGGACGGCATCTTCTCCTCCGTGACCAGCTTCTTCACGCCGCCGACGATCTCCTCGTACATCGGAATCACGTACGCCAGCGGGCCAAGCGACAGGTCCACGAACCCGACCTTCTCCCCGCCGAAAAACGGCTTCCCGGCGGCGACGGCAAGCTCCTTCTCCGGGACCAGCAGCTGCTCTACGGCAGCTTCGTACGCTGCCTCCTGCTCCTCGCCCTCCGTCGTGAACCACCTCCAAATCGGCGGCGAGAGCTACACCAAGTACATACATATATACAACTGAAACTGATGAACACAAGAGCTGCAGCACGCAAATAATGAATTCCTTCCTCTTCTTCTTTCTGGGTACTGACCTTGTCCTGCTTGAATCTTGCCCAGAAACGGGCCATGGCGCGCTGGTAGGGATCCCGAGGGAGGATGGGATCGCCGCGGTGGCTCCAGGCGTCGTCGATGAACTCGAGGATGACCTGCGACTCTGCGATGGGCTTGCCATGGTAGATCAGCACGGGGACTTTCTTGTGCACGGGGTTGTATGCCAGCAGCTCGGCGCTCTTGCTCTGGAGATCCTCCTCGACGTAGTCGTACTCGACGCCCTTCATCGTGAGCGCCCATCTCACCTGGAGGACGTATGGGCTTGCCCAGAAACCGAGCAGCTTCACCTTCTTTTCGCTCCCAGCTGCTGCTTGTTGCTCTTGCTCCGGATGATGATTCATGGTGCCGTGGTGCTGTGTGGTACGTGATTTTTACTGTAGTATACTAATATGGTGAGCTATATATGATCTAATCTTAGTTCGTTTTGGTTATATAAGCTTCGTTTTTATTTGTACATAAGTCACTATTGCTTTAGTTAATTTCCTGTTGTGGGGACTGCTGGGGAGTGATCTGATTTCCATGGTTAGTCGTCTACTTAGTCAGCTTTGGCGGCTTTTCTGCCATGGAATAGTCTATGTAACAGAGACACAGAGATTATGCCATTGTCTCATTTTTTTTTAGAATTATGTCGTTGTCTCATCATAAATATGATTTTTCTCTTCAGTATGTATAGGTTTTGCATTGCACATTGACCTAGGTTTTGCATTGCACATTGACCACGTGTATGACCACGGCTTAGCTCTTCCATACAAACGCTAGTGATCAATTAGATACTTACTGTATCTGTTTCGCAAAAAAGATACTTACTGTATCCATAAATATACAAAAATGTCTTCTGAGACGGTTTCTAGATCCGCGGCTGATAAGCCGGCTGATGTTAATCGGTTGTGAAAGAAAAATATTATACTCGGCTATTTTTTTAAGAAGTCTCTATGTACAGCTTCGTTCAGCTGGACGATGAATTCCATTCACTTCCATGACTGCACGCATGCAATACGTGACGACCTGTGGTATCATGCCTTCAAGGTGTAGTGCAGGACGTACAAAGTTGAAACAACGCCCCTGGCGGCACACCGACCCGGGGTACCTAAAGCCATGTTGGAGTCCATTCTCGCTTTGTCATGGCACTGTGGCAGTGGACGGTTTAGCACAACTGTGACTGCATCGGCTATGGAGCGCGAAATTAAGCTCAATGCTTGATTCGGCAAAGATAACACAAGTAAATGACGGTGGCATGTTGACACGGTTCCTTCATGTTTTTGTGACAATGGTGTAATGCGGTGTGGAGACCTGCATGTGGTGGTAAATGTGCTTTGCTAGTGTGGTACAATGTTGTAGAGTTGTCATATAGGGATGTTTTGTGTGCACGTTGAGGCCTCAATTCAATTGGATGTCATTATTGTTTATTTTTTTTTCGTTGCGTCTCATCTACATTTGGCGGTTGAGTGGTAAAGAAACTTACTGTGATAAGGCCATTCCTCAGTCTCTTGGACCATCCCTTAAGCCCTTATTCCCATGACTCTAGACCCTTACTTTATAGTTTCTATACATCACATTCCCCTTCTAACTCTACGCCGCACATAAACCCATTGTCCAAGCCCCACCTCTACTAAGTACCATTGGCTAGATCCATATCCACGCCGCCGATAATTAGTCCCTCATCACCCCCACACACCTCCCCTATGTTTTCCCTAACCCGTTTTGTCCCTTGGGTGAAACCCTAGCTCGCGTGTCTCTCCCACCTTTGGATTTTCATGTCCACTACCAACAAGATTTGGCCCCAAGCTCTGCTCTTGTACCCCCAAGGTCTCTGGCCTCGAGCTCTAGCCTGCTCCTCGGCCCTAGCAAGACCTTATTGGCATCCACTTGGTCCCTATAGGCTATAGCTAGCTAGGTCAAACCTTTATCAAATTTTTTTGTGCAAATTTATTCAATATGTTTGTACATGTATGTTTATTTTAGAATTCTAGGGTCATGCATGTTTGTACACGGATGTTGCTTTATGAACCCATGGATGTGTCAACTAAATGACAAATTGTAGTATGAAATGTGACTTCAACCATGGGAGTTTGTTTGTCAATTTTTTTTTTCTCGATCGGGCCATTCACCCGTTTTTCATTAAGAGGAGGAAAACCAAATCCAAATACAAACTAAGCCGGGATGCCGAAGTAGACATCGAGGCTGCGAAAGAGAAAAACAAAACTAAACAAAACACAACACAACACAACAACAAAGACAAAGCAAGAAACCTAACTCTTTGGAAGCAACCCAAAAGCCTATTACAAGATAACGGGATGTCGCGACTAACCGCAAGCACTCTCAGGCTCGGCCCGGCTGCATCGATGCGCCGCTTCTTCCCCGAAGAAGGAAGACCTCCATGGCCTCGAGGTTGACCTCGGCATTAGGGCGTGAGGGCAGCTGCGCGGCTTCGGCAAAGGAGACCGCATCTTCACGCTCGGCCTCGACCTCGATCCCCATCTTCTTGAGCAAAACCTTTCTTGCACGGTCCTCGGCCGGAGCTGGGCGCGCTTTTGCGGCAAGCGGCGCCGCTGGCGCCGGCGTGCACGCGGGCGTCTTGGCGTGGCGGCGTTTTCCTCAAGACCGGGCGTGGATAGAATGGGGGCTCGAGCTGCTTCTTGAAAGTGGCCACGAACTCCTCGGCCAGGGGCGCAGACACCGTGGTCATTTTGTCACGCGGCCCGTCTCCATCACCCATACCCACAACCGGGGATGGTAGTGGTAGCTTCGTGCGACGCAATTTGTAGCACATCTGAGCAGCGACCCGCCCGGGCATGGGCCGGTGTGAAGCAAGAGGTCGATGGCGGCACCTCGGACACCTATTGGTCGCAGCGAGGCGTCGTGAGTGCCAAGCGTCAGCGGCAGCACCGTCCACGAAGCACCATCGACCACGATAGCCTCCGCCAAGCGGAGCCGGCGGGTGCGTGGCGACACGGGATCCACCAATGATGCCGCCGCGCCAGAGAGGAAGGCGGGCGCACGGCGAAGGATGCCGCGACTCGTCAAGCATCGGTCGACGAGCGAGGGGAGGCGCTGCACTCGCTAAGACACGGGCGTGATCGGGAGGCCAAAGCGGCTTGTTTGGGGCCGGCCAGCGCATCCCGTCGGTGGCGGACGCGCTGGCCGAGTAAACTCGCCCGTGGCGGTGGCGGTGTAGGTGATGTGGCGGGGAGAACGCCGGCGTGGCGGGGCGTGATAGCGAGCACGACCGCGCCATGAGGTTGGCGGCAACGGCCCGGCGGCGGCGGCTACGGCTTCCCGCGACGCCGGTGGGCGGCGGCGGCGCTGGTGGCTTCAGCGATGCTTGGCGAGTAAAGTAACGACGGAAGGTGCGTAAGCGTGGGCGTGCTTCTTGGAGCGATTGAAGCGGCGCCCAGACAAGCGCCCGGCGGACGGCCCGCGGTGGTGTGGGCGATGGCGGGGCGATGCTCGAAAGTATCGGCGAGGGAGGACCTCCCACCCGGCCGTGGCGATGCGGTGGGAGGCGCGTCGGTGAGGTCCGAGCCGCGGTGGGCGGGAGTCACGCCTTGCCGCCATGGCCAGCGTTGCGCCCTGCCGGACCCAGCGCGTTGGTGGGCGGGGACACGATTGGCCGGGAGCGGGGCGGTGACGGCGGTGCGGCCGCTGCGCTTCCTCCTCCTGGCGAGGCGCAGGCGGCGGTAGCACTGGCTGGGAGCACCATTGCGAACCCGGAGGCCGCGGCCCGGTTAGCCTCGGCGGGCGGCCACGGTGCATGGTGGTCCATCCGAGGAGCTCTGGCGGCGGCGGCGACACTCGATCGGCGTGGGCGGCGAGGCGGGGGAGGCGGAGGGCCCCGTGGAGGAGGCCGGTGCCCAAGGCGGTAGCGGTGGAGGGCGCGGAAGGTAGCGGCGGGGGTCGCTCCTCGGCTCGTCGTCGGGGCTTGATCGGACATGGGGAGATCGACCTAACGCTCCTCCTTTGTCTGCCGACGGAGGAGGGAAGAAAGAAGCGAGCCTCGGCGGAGGCGATTCCGGTGGTGGGCGTCAATGCCATCATCCACCAACTCGCCCTCCTCGATGTCCCCACCGGAAGCACCTCCGGTGGCCTCCCTCCACCCGTGGCGGATACGGGGCGGGATGGCGTCGGGGAGACGCGGCCCGGCAGCGGTGGAGGGAGGCGACGACAAGCGACAGAGCGAAGGTCGCACAAAGGGCGACATCCGGCTCGGGCGACCCGACCAGCCAGCGACATCCGTCGCTGCAGGTCCGGCAAGGGAAGGCGACGGCGCACAGACCGTCCCTGCGCGCGTCCTGGTCTTGGGCCGGGAAGGGAGAAGACGAGGAGGACGGCCGCCATGGGGGTCGTGGTGGAGTCAGCGAGCACGCCGGCGTCGGGGACTCTCACCCTGGCCCCATCCCTCCCTACCCCGGAAGGAGGCGCCGAGGACGCAGCAGCGACTGGTGCGACGTGGCCGGAAGCGGCAGTCGGGCGGCTCCCCTGCGTCACTCGCAGCCCGACCGTGGCGGGTGAGGACGAGGAGCATGAAGGCGACGAGGTGGCGGACGCGGACACCGGGAACGGGCTCCCGGCGGCAGCATCCTGTTGCGGAAAGCCCCCGCGGCCGCCCCTGGCTCCAACACGGCGGCGGCGGCTGTCCCGGAGCAGCTGCTGACCGTGAGCGGCCGCAGGCATGACGGAGGAGGCCGACGGGGGCGGGCTGGGCGCGGAAGGGTGCACGGGGAGGGCGTCCGTCTCCACGGGCGACTGCGACGGCGAGGCGGTGGTCGCCGGCACAGCTTGGAGGGAAGCCCCGGTGGGGAGGCCGCGCACTCCGCCGGCATTGGGAAGGACGCCGGCACGGAGCAGCCATGGGCGCTGGAGGCATGGTCGGAGGCTACCTTGGTACACCCATGGAGTAGATCAGGAAGTGAGGAGCTCGAATTTGGGGTCGGATTGGAAGGAGGTGAGCTATGGAGGGAGATCGGCGATGCGGGCGCTGGGGCGCCGCCGCCGTCGCCCAGGGAGGCGGACGGGTCGGGGGCACGGGAGGCTCCAACGGAAACATTGGATTAGGAAGTGGTGCGATTTTTATTTGGGATTTTCCAATCCTATGCCATTTTTATTACCAATTGATTTTGGTCACTTTATGTGTATCTAATTGTGTTTTTAGGTAAGTGTGTATCTAATTGTTGCATATGATGCTGACGGATGATGAAGATTTCATTGAGATAGTGGTGGGATTGTATATGAACTATGAAGAGCTAATTCGTTCATTTGTATGAACTACAATATTACAATTTCACTAGATGTAGTGTCAAAAAAGAGAATCGGACTTGATTTGCCGGCCGGCCCGGGCTCGGAATCGGACTAGATTCGCTAGGAGTAGCAGGGAGATTGCATCGTTCCTTTTGCAACAAGTACCAACGGCCGGCCCGTTCATCTTCTCCGGCCGCGAGCTATAGCTGCCTTCTTGTCCGTCCAACTCCGGTGCAGCGAGATCAAGATGGACGGCGACGGCGACGGAGATGGCAGCAGCTCCAGCGACGTTTCCTCGACGGCCGCCGACGAGGGGCCTGGTGGTGCGGACCCCGAGCTGATCGAGACGAACGTGTCGCCGCCGATGGTCCTCTCCCCGTCCCCGGGGAATATCCTCGCTCAAATATTAATGCGGCTCTACAATCGCAACAATCGCAACATGCAGACTCACGGGGTGCAATTAGACGACGACCCAAACATGGACGCTACTGAAGCCTTCGTCGGAGGAGACGACGACCATCCGCGGCACGGCGACGCCGGAGCGTACGACGACGCCGACGCCGGAGCGTACGATGACGACGACTACGTTAGCTTCGTCCTCGGCACAGTCCCGGCATCCGGCGTGGCCATAGCTTGTCTGCCGGAGACGACGGTGGGCGAGGGCGAGGCGAGGGACAGCAGCGGGGATTGCGCGGTGTGCCTCGCCGAGTACCAGGCCGGCGACGCGCTGAGGACCATGCCGTGCGCGCACGGCTTTCACGAGCTCTGCATCGTCCAGTGGCTCCTTATCAGCCGCGTCTGCCCGCTCTGCCGCTTCGCGCTGCCGCCTGAGGAGGACACGGAGACCGACGACGAGGACGACGACAACGAGACGGGGAGGCCGGCCACCACGACGACGGCGACGACGGCATGTTGTGGAGTCTTGTTCGGTTTGGCGAGAATTTGACAGCGTGTTTGGATGCACTGGCGTATTTACTCCAACACAGAACACACGACCTGAAAAGGAGTCGAGGTGAATTTTCTACAATGGGATTCACTCCAAATCACAGTTGTGAAATTATGATGGTGGTTTATTGCTTATGCTGGCTTTTCCTGTACAATGGGTGTCAAGTAATCAGAGTGAATTTTGTGCTGGAGAAACCATGCACTGCTTATTATAAATTTGATTTGGCCGCTTAGGCAAGCTGATTGGCCGCATCAGTCATATATGAACATACTGTTACATCTAACATGCTACTGGATTTCAGTACATCTAATGCTCCTGTGGTTCGCTGCATGCACAACATATCAGTAAACATCATCAGCGTGTGCAACAGGGGTGGGCGCCAATTATCTAAGGAAAACAAGAACAGGGAACCAACAAGGCAACCAGAGTGACCAGCAAGGGTAGCAATGGTATACCGCATGTTATACTACTACAAGAAGCTTATTAGTCAAGGTACTCAGGACCTGTTCATGGGAGAACACTGGTCAGAAGCATAATTACAGGTGCGGGTAACCATGGGGATCATGCGAGCTCCATGCCCCAGTGCCACTGCCATAGCGGCTCCCAACCGAAGGATAACTGCCCCCAGCCGTTGGATAGCTGCCATCATACATGCCTTGCAAACCCATCCCAGGAGTTGATAAAGAGGCACCATAAGTTGCACGGCTGCTGAAACCTGAAAGTAGACTATGTCATAGGATTAACTGTGTCGTTATTTCAGTAATAACATGTAAATGGGAAAAATCTTACTAGGTGTGCTTCTCTTCGCAATATCAGCCCTCAGCTTCTCAGCTTCCTGAGCCATAGCCACAAGATCCTTCTCCATTGCCTGAACCTGTGCGGTCAGCTCTGGCTTTGCCTTCTTCTCAAACTCAAGGTTCAACCTACAATGGTACCATTGGTTAGCTGCTCTTCAATCAGTCAACTAAATACAGATACAAAAGGCAAACCAAAGGGACACTGAACTAAGGGCCTTGGAGGCCGCCATCAGAGTTAACACATGAACCATCATGAAAATCAACAGGCTGCATATGTTCTAGAAGAAAGACAATAAAATAACTTCTCAGTACCTACGTACCTAGCCTGCTGCAATTCTTGATAGAGTGCGTCACGTTCAGCTATCATAGCAGTCATTTTCTGGCTTTCAGATTTCTGATGTTCAAGCTCTTTCAATAGACCTTGTACCTTTGCGGCCAACTCTTGCTTCATAGACTGTTGTTTACTTGCTTCAGATCGCAGATGCAGAGCATCTTGCCTAAGGGGTTCTAAGGCACGCAGTTCAGCTTCCAGCTTCAAATTCCTCTGAGTCAGCTCCCTCGATTCAAGCTCTTTCTCTGCCCGGAGCTTCGGTACCGCCTGGCTTG
This sequence comes from Hyparrhenia diplandra, assembly GCA_015847255.1. Lineage (NCBI taxonomy): Eukaryota > Viridiplantae > Streptophyta > Magnoliopsida > Poales > Poaceae > Hyparrhenia > Hyparrhenia diplandra. Next base: position 212,553 of record JADLZK010000722.1, read on the forward strand.
AGACATGGAGGTCTTCTTCCAAACGTGGCTTGATTTGCCTGAGACTAACAATTTCATCTGCAAGGCGTTCATTGTCTTGACGGATTGTGCGCATCTCGTCCACGGCGACTAGACAATTCCTCCACCAAGCGCCCGCGGAGAGAGAGGCCTTGCTCGTGCAAGTGGAGGAGGTGGACCATCACGATATCCTCGAGGGTCGTCATGGTATTGGCGGGATTGACGGTGCCTTCCTGCCATTGATAGCCTAGCGAAGGGTAATCAGAACATTGCGTAAGAGAGTAATAATAATTCAAAATATAACTCAAGAAAATATAGTGTTCATGCTGCATGTGAGGTATAAATCCATGAGAACTGTATATAGTCACAAATACTCAAATTGAGGCCTTTGTGAAAATTTTAACCAACATTAAGATTACATGAAAACTCACTTTTCAGGACAGGTTATATCATCACAGTTTTAAGAAAATTAAGCAAGATCAATTTCTTCAGTTAGTTAATAAGATCCATCTAACTAACAAGACCCCCCTTTACTTGTATTTTAACATCTCCATAAGTATATGAACATAACAAGTCAACCATCTTTTTAGTAGAAAAGTATAAACAAGAATGTCGACCACAAGCTAATCAACACTTCAAATAAAACATACAATTATAATGGTACCTACAGCCATCTATCTATCAACATGGAAAAAAAAAAAAAAAGTGGATATGCAGCACATAACCCTATTAACAAAATACGAGTAAAAGTGGGTACTTTCAGTTTTCATGCTAAAAACTAAGCACAGACAATTTGCATGGGGCATTGAGTATAACTATTTCTTGCTTTCATGCTGCTTCAGAAAAAGAAGCGACTTCACAACTCATAACCATCAAACTTCTATGTTTGCAGAAACGTGCCGCACAGGATAACTAAGCTACATCCATCACCCACACTGAAAATACTGGCCAACATGGAGGTCAATCTATCTGCTGCAAAAAAACATTATTCTGGCAAACCAAGCATAAGCAACCATACATAGAGCACTGCAGCCACAGTACATGTAATAGCATGTCTAAACCACTTCATGCTACAGAATACCGAAGCAACAACACCATTGGTTTATCATAAAATTGCAAGAAAAATACTCTTTTCTTGCATCAGTTGGAAACTTTCATGGTATATAACTCAGAGGGATGCCTTATCGTTGTTATATCTGCGTGGATACTCATATCAAGATAAAAAAAAAAGGGTGTGAAGAACAAGGTAGCTTGGATTACCCTGTTAAATCTTCACAAGAACAAGCAAATAGCAATAGCATTGGGGGAAGATAGGCCATGCTACAGGCTGCAGATAAAGAGGTACCCATAAAACTATACAGACCAAAAGCTGGATTACAGCTAACTGAAAATAGAAACTGTTTGGTTGGCATAAGGAAAGCGCAAACAACACAAAGGAATGAGATAAACAGCGCTAACAAAAACATGGTAAGGAATTACTTGATGAGTTCAGTTAGCACTGGTAACGGTAACGCGTAAGCTTACTACTACTAGACAGAAAACTGAAGTCGATCAGATACTTGCATCTTGTCGTTTGTTTTCCCTTCACTCGACTCGATGACCATGTGAGCAAACAAGGTGGACCACGGTGCCTAGGCTAGCGGAGATGGTATCCAGTAACAACGAGATTTGCTTACAGGAGGCTTGAATCAAACACCAATGCAACAATATGTATTACCCTATGTAAACAAGTCACGTTACAATCATCCAAACCAAACAAACACTCCTGAGGGTGCAATGAGAAGTAATGTCGCAGTTGAACCAGCCATACACCCATCGCTCTTGCTAAAACTCTGGGGTGAACCAAGACAAGGCTTACAGCCAACAACATATGCATCAACTCCTCGCCCTCAAAGTTTTCTATGCAAATTTCTGGACCCTCTGCCCCATGGCTGTTACATTCATTCATTTTCCAACAAAGAAGCAACCAAAGTACTTATACTGCAATTCACAGGAACCAGTCCGATCCACACAAAACTCACACACGTTTCACTCTCCAGATTTCTCAGACAAAAACGAAGAGGCGAACCCAGTAAAAGGGCATGGCTGTGCAGGTAGGCATAACAATACATGTATACGCTTGCGATTCCATCAGATCCGAATACAAATAACCGAACAGCTCGAGTTAGGGTTCCGGCGCTCAATTTTGCACGGCAGTAAGGGGGAGGAGGAAAGGGGCGGGCAAACCTGGCCTGGTGCAGTGATTTCTCGCAGCCGGCACCGGCAAAGGGCTTGCCCGACGAAGGCCTCGCGCAGCTGGGCGCAGGGCGGCGGCGGCGGCGGCGGCGGTCGTCGCCTCTGGGAGAGATAAACAGCAGTCCGGTCTCCGGTGTGAACGCACAACAATTCTAATCCTTACCGGAGTTTAAAGCCTGCGAGCGCTACTGGGCCTTCAGCAGAAATCGGCCCATGAAACTGGGGTGCGACAGCCTCGCTGCGCCAGCCAGCGCTACGCGCCGCACGAGTTCCTACCACCACAGCCACGACGTTGGCGGTTGGTGGAGCCCCCGCGAACTATAGATCGTATTGGCGCTAGCCGCTAGGTAGATAGTACAGTATGATATAGCGGCTCAAGCTCAAGTCAACTACATTTTACATTTTTTTAGCACAACTACATTTTGCATAGGAGTACATACATATATATATATATATATAATCTAAATCCAATAATATGCACGCTTTCAAAAAATATATAATCTAAATCTATTAATCTAGTTTCAACTTATTCTCTCACAGGGACTACTATTAAAACAACCAAAATCAGTCGACTTATGTTCTTTTTCGGACCCCTTTTTATTTGTGAAGATAAGAAGCTCAACAGTCCGTTTGTTTGGCTTAATTTGTACGTGTCAACAAATCAAAGGAGGAGAATTGTCATTCTCAAGCTAGACGAGTCTGGGAAAGTCTTTGACAAGAATATATATAGAGAGCATGCATGATAAGTTGATTAACTGAGATTTGAGGAGCACAAAAGTTTTTCTTAAATTTGCACTTGGTTATTAACTCAGTGTGCCTAATGGCTTGTTTGGATCCAAACAACTAAAGGTATGACCATTGGAGGCACACGCTGAGACAAGTTGTTGTCCACGTATTCTATCCAATGACCCCACTATTCAGACAACAACTTGTTTGGTCCCCTGACCCATTTAACACCGGTAATTCGCTCCGCATACGCATAGAACCAAGTCCTCGGATTACATTATATAGGAGTTATTAAATGGAATAGCTCGACGGATGTCATCAACTAAAGATGCAAACCAAATGGCAAATGCCCATATCTTAGGTTTAGCGTGCTAGGATCGAATAATTCCAAATTGGGATCCGCCGAACAAAAACACTAGTCACTTCCAATCCTCCTCCCCCTTCTCTCTCTTCCATCGAAGGTCTCTGTATTCTGACGAAAGGTGCAAGCCTACAACGCTAATTAAGTAGTCGCTGGCTTGCTTTTATGTCCGATGAAGCCACCACACCTTCTGCAAGATAACCTGACAACCTCTCTTCATTCATGGACGAAAGGTGCAAGCCTACAACGCTAATTAAGCACTGGCTTGCGCTTTTATGTCTGATGAAGCCACCACACCTTCTGCAAGATAAGCTGACAACCTGCTTGAGCTGATCTGGATGCATGCATGACACGGATGTGAACTCTAGAACTACTAGCCACACTGTAGCGTTGGTTGTGTGCGTGTATAAGCCTAAGCTAATTGTTAGTAAGCCGGCTAATAGTCTTTTACTAGCTAGTTTAGTTGATCCCCGTTTGGATGCTCCGACTGATAGTTTTATTATTAGCTAAATAATTTATTTTGAGCTATTAGTTGGACTATTTACATGAAACTAGAGCGAATTTTAACGGCTAATATTAGTTGGCTCACGGGATCCAAATTAAATAGGCCCTAAACAATTTCAATTATGGTACTTCTTCTCTTCTACTAATGGTGTGATAGGGAAACCTTTACCTAAAAGAGATGTTTAGGACAAAAAGACTTTATCTCCCCTCACGTCTTTGTATTCGTTATAGATCTCTTGCAAACACTATATCAAACTTAATATTTTGATATATACACATCTTTGTAAAATTTAAAATGGTTTGGTTCACGATAAAGATAGATTTTTTAAACCAAAGTACGAGTAAGTACCTCTCTTTTTATTAAGAAAAAAAATAGAAAAAATAATTTCTTGATTTGACTGCGGTCATAATCACCGATCGGTCGACTTCTGTCGATGTGAATCTGACACAAAAGTTGACCATGATGGACTGTACTATACAAACATGACTCTTATTTGGAGCTTCATGTCGGCGAACACGAGTGGTCTATCGATGGTCCCTGCCGACAACAGTACACACATCCGACGACTTGCAATCATGAACTTGCATGTTACGTGATGGATGGATCGATGCAACTACAGTAGCGGCTAGCTTTTGCATGTGGTGGACGAGCCGCAGCATGCACTGTGTGCAGTGCAGCAAAGTGCACCGATCGGATCAAGGCCGGCACGGGCAACACATGCATAGTATGCATAGTATATGCAAGCGTGGCGCATCCACACAGCACACTGCGGGGGGGATAGGTACTGCTACGACCAAACCCATATGAATGCATATGAATGCATATGCATGCACATGATTTCTAGACTTGAGGTGTTAACACGTACAGTTGCGATGGCTACGTTTTCTAACATGACTAGCCAAGTGAGCTGTGTACCTTAACGTGATGCTGTTGTCATGAGAATCCTCCCAGTTTGAAGCTGAAACAATAAGTTGGTTGATTCAATAGTGTTTTATGAGAAAAAAAAAGCTGAAACAAGTCGGTCGAAACTAGTTCAGCGAACACGTGTCAACTCGTGCAAAGTTTGAAGTCAAAATATCATTTAATTGCTGTAGGTATGGATGGACGAAACGGATCCCAACCCATGCAATGCAATGATTTCCTCAGGAATTGGCCGGTGACGTATTGCTTTTGGACATGGGCCATCGGAGTAGCTGCTTATAGCAGTGAGTTGCATGCATGCATGATTTCTCGTGATTGAGAGGGGAAACAGTTGCGATGGCTTTTCCAACATGACTAGTCAAAGTGAGCTGTGTACGTTAACATGCTCTTGTTTAGATCCATCCATCGATCGGTTCCTATCGAGATACACATGCATGGAAACCTCCTAGCTTATATCCAATATACAATTTTTCCGATTATTCTCTTTTTATGTTTAGTACTAGCAAATATAACCATGTGATACGAGGGCTATCGAAGACTTTTTTCATAGATCTACTGATCCCATCATTGGTGCTATAGTAAGCACTCGTCGTGGACAAGTTACACGAAAGTGTCACAATAGTGGCAAAGAGGCAAGCAAAACAAAAAAAGACAACTAAAAAAACTAAAACTAAAACAGTAAGAGAAGACCCATATAAAGAGTTAGATTTGGACGGACCATTAATTCACCCAAACAAGGCATTGAGGCAAGATCGATGTGTCAACATGTGTGGGTCTGATCCTTCATCTTTTCCAAACATTTGGGGTGGAATTTCATACTTAAGATGGGACCAAAGTTGCTTAACTTTTCCTTTTTAATTTAATTGCACGCACCTAAATACTACTTTGAAATTTATTTGGAGGTAGCCCATGTTTTTTTTTTTCTTCAAATGGTTGGAACTTTATGTATCGCCCTTGGAAACTAGTTTGCTCCCATACACGTGAGTTTGGTTTGAAGTAAGCTTTTGTAGTAATAAGTTTGGGCTGATATCTCTCTTTTGTGATGAGAAGGTAAAGCCGGAACCTTTGGTTCTTTTATCTAAAACATATATAGATTGTAGTAATTTGCAACACAATTAAATTTGCTAGTACTCGTGTATCTGCAGCATGATGCACGCAGGGGCTGCACGTACGAATGGATCTGTGATGACTACTTCATCATCCTAGCTCACGAAAGCAGATCGATCAGCATCTATCCATCTCATGGGATCAACGAGCGAGCAGCGCACCTTCCCTTCATGATTGCTCCCGATCGATCCGACAGGACAGTGCCCTCGCATCATCGCATGCCTGCCGACGACCATCGACTGACTGCCGTTGGCGATCGACCGACGGCGACAGCCTAGCTAACAGCGTTCACACGAAACACAAAGTGGGGGCCGGCCAGACTCCGTGCACGAGCGGCGGCACCGGCACTGCACGACACGACGGTGATGGGGGTCCATTGCTAGCTTCGAGGTCTGAGATCTTGGCATTGCACCTGCCGGCGATGGCGGCAGGTCATCACGACGAACCAGCCAGCCAGCCACCGTACGGCGGGGCGACCCGATCGATCGACCTACTACGGTTGCAACAGGAATCCATTGGTCGCTGTTGTCGATGCGCTCTCTCTCTGCATCGTTCGTTCATCGCGCACGTACATGGCGTACATACAGGTACAGTGTTACTGGCTGCAGGATTCCCCTGCTGCGTACAGTACGTGCTGCAACTGTTTGTTTTTCAATTCGTCACTGTGCATTGCAATGCATGGTCACGTACGTACACACGGACGCACTTGCAGTGGATCCATCCATCGCAACAGTTGTTTTCATCATCAATGTACTACTACACCCAGCCGAGCCGAGCCAGCCGTTGTGAGCTAGTAGAGGCCACACACCACTAGTAGTAGCTAGCTACTGTAGACGCTGGCTTTAGCTCCTGTAGCCAGTACTGTTGGCATTCAACAGTCATGGTCCTGGAGCATGCATCAGTACAGAACGCACGCACGCAGTACAGTATAGTACAGTCCACACTGTGATCGACACTGAAGATTGCAACAGGAACAGTCCTCAACCACACTACAGTCCACACTGTGATCGATCCATCTCCGTCTCATCTACAGCTACAGAGATGCTTGTGTTACACACTGCAGTTAGCAGTAACTCTCGTACGACGCTCATGTAGGACGAGCACTTCGAATTGGCGATAGATCAATGGCACCATCTTTGCCCCCACCACCGAATTGCTTACAGACTATACAGTACAGCCACATCACATCATTTGCGAAATTATTGGGAAAGCGACATGGCATGAACAAACATCATTTGCTCGATGTAACCAGTAGTACGAGTTTCATAGCAGTTTCTTTGGGTTGGGGTCTCATTCATTCATTTTACAAAGCAAAACGAGTTTGCTGGCTGCCTGCTGACCCGCCCGCACCAAGTTACAGACCAAGAGAAAAAAACAACTGAGTGATCAGTGAGAGAAATCACTAACTACTAGCGTCGGCATCAGTTCTTATCTATTGCTCGATCCCAAGATAAGGAAGGAAGGATAACAACAGGAAACTACTAACATGAGGTCAGAAAATCATCATAATCCGGTCGCCGCCGCAGGTTGATGGGGTATCCTTTCAGGGTCCGGGTGGTGGGGAAGAAGACAATCCTGTCCTCCTCAGCTTCTTCCCAGCTGCATCCACATTGTCACGGAATTCAATTCAATTCATTCGTCAAGCAAGAGGCACAATTCAATTCAATCAGAGCGAGTGAGCGAGTGGCATGCAATCAGGTTCATTTCGAGCTGGAATCCATCCATCCATCCAGCCTCATTCTGATAATATCTAATCTACACCCTATCTATGGGTGTGTAGGATATGAGTGCACGGAATGCAGAGATAAGGATGGGTTACTTACCTAAAGCGCGTTACGAGATGGTGGAGGAAAACGGCAACCACCACCCGGGCAAGCTCGTAGCCGGGGCACAGGCGAGGTCCGCCACCAAAGGGAGTGAACAAACTTGCCCCTTCCGCGTTCTGAAGCTTAACCTTGCTCTGCACATGCAATGGGAGCCATGAATTCATCTGCTTGTCTCTGTCTTTTATAGAAATCATTTCTTGTATATGCAACTCAGTGCACCAAATATCTTGGCTTCGATGATGATTAAGCCATACGTAACGGAAAGTGGGTTTATTTAAGATTGAGGAAGGAATAGAGTGATCCAAGGCAAGCACATAACAGAGAAGACATGTAGAACAGCATAGCAATATTCTTAAGGCCTTACAGGTACCTGCCATCTCCAAGGGTCGAAGGTCCGAGCATTCTCGTAGTGCTCGAGGTTAAGGTGCACAGCTCGGAACGAAGCGAATATTTTGCAGCCCTTTGGAATAACGTAACCTAATGAACAAAACAGAATGTTGTAAACAAATGAATGAATATCTCTGCTGGTAAAAACTTGAGAGACTTAAGACAAATTCCAAAGAACTAACCTTTATAGGGAATATCAGTGTTTGCACGCCTGAACACCCGCCTATTAAGTTAGCCACGCGCAGTGTTTCACTTATCACCTGAAACAATGGGAACAAACCAACTCTGCTCAAATGTTCTTTTCAAGAGAGAGATATTTACTGCAAAAATGAAATTGCTAGATGGCATTTTTCCTTTCCCATTGTAAAGCAAGAAGGCAATTTCAAGAAATGAAACAAGTAGACCAGACTACTTACACACTGTGTAAATGGCATCGATTTGTAATCGCTCCATTCCAGAGGTTGGTCTTTGCCTTTTATACCTCTGATATTGTCATGCTCTTCCTGTAAATAAATTCAGCAAATAACTGGGATAAAATTTCACATGCCCTGAAGCAGAATAACATTTGGACCACAACACACAATTATGTAACTTAAAACACTGGAAATAAATAACAGATTCCATAAGGTGGCTTCAAATTCAGACCCAGTCCCACTAGCTATGATGTTGCTACTATTCTCACTTTCTGCTGTTCATTTGGATAGCCTTGGCATACTTTTCCAAGTTCAGAGGTGGATGAGAAGGAATAAAGCGCTTTTAATTATGCACAAATAAGAAAAAGATGGCCCAGGAATAATTCAGTAGGAGGTGTGTGTGCAGCAGATTCATTCTTGGACAATAATAAGGTATAAGGAAATAGGCAACAACACATCAGCACCTACTATTGCAGGATTCTTACAGAGAATGAATCTGCTAATTGGGTGTCGTAGCAACAACTTTGCAATAAACAAGTCTGAAAGATGAACTAAAAAATTGTACTAGAATTCCACCTAAAAACAGAAGCTGGGAGGCCATCAGATTTCTTTTGGATAAGAAAGACTATCGAGTGTTGATGTATGACAGGTTGAGGTAGTAATCTACCTAAACTATAATATCATATTACGAAATCAGTTGACGATTCCTCCCCAATGTCCAAGCCAATTCAACTGTTGGCAGTCCCTACCACACCACACGTGCACAAGAGAATTGTGCTACTACCACCCAACATTCAGATATCCAACACAGAATTTCTAATTGCCAAACAAATCTCGAATTTCTAATTGCCAAACAAATCTGCCTGCCATGATTGATGATTCTTGGTGCTATATACCTTGAGCTGCGCCAGTGCAGCTGGTGTCTCGGTGAGGAACTTGACGGCGAGCGTCATGAGCACGGAGGTGGTCTCGTAGCCTGCCACCAGCAGAGACAGGCAGAAATCCACCATCTCCTCCACGGAGAAGCTCCCACCCTCTGCTTCCAGAAGCTCCTCCACCATGTCCTTCTTCTCCCTCTTCTCCTCATCCTCATCCTCCCCCATTTCTGCTGGCGCCGCCGGTCTCCGCCTTCTCGTCCATCCTCTTCCTTATCACCTCCCGGAGAGCTCCGGCCACCTTCTTCCTCGCCTGAATCGAATGAAAAACGCATCCAATTCGTCAGCGAATGCAATAGAATGTACTACTAGCTAGCTAGGAGGGGGAAATGGGGAGAAGATCCGATCGAAGAACCTTGAGGGCCTGGCCGTAGGCGGTGAAAGGGAGGAGGTAGGCGAAGGGGAAGGGATGGAGAAGAAGCCGTCGATGAGCTTGACGTACTCACGGCGGACGCTCTCGGTCCATGGGCCTGGCTCGATGCTGACGAGCTGCCAGACGGTGAGGTTGAAGGTGATCTTCTTGGCCTCATCGAGGAGGCGGACGGCGGGGGCACCGGGGCAGTACGGCCCCAGTCCCGCATGGTGGCGAGGACGAGTCGGTCGATGTGCGCCAGCAGCGGCGGCGAGGCCGGGCGTCCGAGGCGGGTGAGGGGTGAGCGAGTGGAGGCGCTTGTGCGCGGGCCCGGAGGTGAGGAGCAGCGAGCGCGGGCCCAGCAGCGTGGCGATGGAGGACGGGTAGCTGCAGCTGACGGCGCGGCCCTCGGCGGCGAGCAGGAGGCGGTTGAAGGCCGGGTCGGCGGGAAGACGGTGCGCTCGCCGAAGACGTGGGTCGTGAACACCCCGCTGCCGTGCCGCGCCACGCGCTCGTCGATGAACGGCTCCGGGTTCGGCGTCTTGTACGCCGCGATGAGGCGCAGCGTCTCCCCGATGAGGGGAGACCCGTGCTGCCCGGCGGCAGCCGCGGCGCTGGCGCCGACGACGGCGCGGACCGACGACGACGCCGCTCGCCGGCCAGGAGCAGGAGCCACACCAGCGCCAGCACGGCGGTCGCCGTCGCCGCGGCCAGGAGGAACAGCGGCGGCGGCGGCTCCATGGCCATGGGCTTGGGTTGGGTGCGGGTGGAGTGGAGCTCGTGCGCGTGTCGGGGAGCGACTGAGATTGAGGTGCCAGAGATGGAGAGGAGATTCTTTTTCACACCACCAGCCAAGCCAGAGAGGATGTTGGTGGGGGTATTTATTTATATAGCTTTGTCTAGATGGCCCATAATAAATTTTGGTGATTGTTTTTTCATTTCACATGAAAATATACCACATTGGTTTCCTGTCAAAATTTTGCTAGTATTTTTGGCTAGCATTTGGTTGGCTATTAAAACATGCCAACTTCTCATAGTATTTGGTTTGGCAAATTTTTGGTAATTTTTTTGTCGAACCGTTGGCTTGTCAAATCGTTGGTATAACAAATTTTGGTAGCCAACCAACCAGGTCCATAGTTCCTCTTTTCAAAAAAAAAAAAAAATACAACTATGAGTTGCGTATGAGTCAAAGTGGTTAATGATTAATCAAGTTTTTATTGAAGGTCTAAGTTTTTTTAAAAAAAAAAATGCATTTCCTACTTGATCAAGTGTTAATGTCTCGAACCAATTTGACCTATAAATAGGCAAACTTAATACTGTGCTAGAATATCCTTTGTATACGGAGGGAGTATATAGGTTTGCTCGAGAAGATTTTCCGAGTTTAATATTGAGTTGTGGGGAGATGGATCATGGATAAAGTTTGTAGAATAAATAATGCCTGTTTACTTTGGTCCAAAAGGCAATGTATGGCACGGCATGGGGAGGCAGTGTGGCCATGCTGGTGAAAAGGGGCGAGGAATGTTTTCTTATTTTGCCCTTTTAGAAAAAGAAAAACCCCAAACCATGTGAGGGGTATTATTTTAGTACTGTGATGAGAAGGATAGAGAAACGGGGCCCCACTTGAATCCTCTTTCCAAGCCTGGATTTTTAAGCCGTGCAACTGATGTAGATTTATGTTGTTGCCTCCTTTCTTTTTAGAAATAATAATAAAAATAAATCATCCTTATCAGTGTTCCCACACATTAATTACTCGCTCCCTTGCAAGTTACACGGTTTATATAGATTTGATTAATAAAATCTATATAAATTTTAATATTTTAGTATGTAAAAATAGTTGCAAATATACCAGAGTGAGAGGGCATCACTGTGTTAGTTCATTTTAATGTTAAACATCAAATGGAGTACTTCACAAATATTGTCACAAGATAACACGAGATACGTACGGTAAATGAAAAAGATAGAGAATTTTTCCCAGCTTCCTATGCCTGCCAAGAAGCCTAACAGCTCATCAGCAATCAGCATGAAAGGCGTCGATGAGCAGAAAAATCTTCACGCCCAGCTCCTGAAGCCACAGCTCGCCCCTGATCATCACGAATTATAAAACACCATGCATCCCCCGTCGTGCCTTAATTTCATGGTTGAAAGCCCCATCAGTGTTCAGCTTCGACTCTCCTGCCTTGGGCTTTTGCTAACGTGCCCTCTGCCCACTTTCCGACAACAGCTAGCCGCGGCTATCATTTTTCAGTGCTAGATCGATCAGCTTGGAACGCATGCAGCGACATAAGCCAAGTGTTCTTCTCCTTCCTTCCTCTTTCCATTTAGAGTAAAGTGCACTAACTATACAACAACTATTTAAGTGGGTGTATTTTAGTCCAACATCTTGTAATTTGTTTGATTTAATACGAAAACTATCAAGGTGCGTGCATATTGGTCCAACATCTTCTAATTTGTATAAGTTGCAGCAAGAACCTTGGATCATTGGTGCATATACGGTCCACACTGTAACAATGTGTTTTACGTACACTATAAATCTCTATCATAGGCCTATTAACGTCTCGCTCTCTAGTCCTTTTCTGATTCTTCCGATAGTGCAACTGCTTTATCATCTTTTTTTTATATGTTTACAACATTTTTTTTTTTTGCATACTACGTCTTTTAAACTGTAACCGCTTTTTTTCTTTTCCTTGGCTTGGTACCGTACAAGAACTTGGTTTGTCCGATTATAGGGCCTGCTTGGTGGGGATCCAAATTTTTGTAAAAACTACGGCATGCCAAATTTGGGGTTGTCAAAACCTTGGTAGAATTTTAGTATAGGACTTGGTTAGTTGCCAAACCTTGGCAAGAATTTTGGTATATCACTTGATTAGTTACCAAAACATTGCCACCGATTTGGCTAGAGCCATCGGCTCACCAAACTTTGGGTTTAAAACCAATCAAGCAATTAAAGGTGTAAGGAGAAATGTTGTTACAATGCTTGGACTATATATGCACCAATGAGCCAAGTTCTTATATGAAATTAAACAGATTAGAAGATGTTGGACCAAATTACAGCACCCACCTATATAGTAGTTGTATTAAATTGAACAAATTACAAGATGTTGGACTAACGTCGTCCATTTAGATAGTTGTTGTATTGTGAGTATAATTTACTCTTCCATTTATTTCATTCTATATATAAAAATATACTCAGTATATCTAACGTAGTATTATTAAATAAATTATTGTCTGTTTAATCACAAAATATCTCTATATAGAGAGAGTATCTATCTGCCTATCTACCTACCTAGTGTCATAGATCTTGATCAATAATCTGTCGATGAAACATAGTCCTCGAAATTGTAATTTGGTAGCACACAACTTATTAGCTGCCCTTGGGATGAGTTTGAGTCAGGGTGTTGATCCAATCTTCGACATTATTCCATTTTGTATTCGGTCACTTGTAGCCAAAGATTTGGCATTGGTTTATGAGTAACGGAGATGTCTTCAATGCATGGTCAAAGAAAACAAGAAGAAGAAGTATAAAAGGAACCGACTCATCTATCAACAAACAGCGACAACGTTTCCTCCTTCCGAAAATCCCCTCTGCATACTTTCATTATCTTATACTCCCTCCGTTCCAAATTATAGTTCACTTTGGCTTTTCTAGATTCATTTTTTTTTGCTATGTATGTAGACATAGTGTATAACTAGATGCATTGCAAAATCAATGTATCTAGTTTCCAAAAGTGAACTACAATTCGGAGGGACAATATGAGTTCCCAAAGTCGTCAGCAAGCTACTACATCATTAGTATTTGCAAGGAGATCAAAAGGAACCGACTTCGTCAAACTATAATTTTTTTTTTGCGAAACAAACTATAATTAGTGGGTAGTGGTGATTTAAAGCTAAGTAGCATTAACTAATGAAGAATCATGATCATTAGGCCCCCGTAGCCCCCCCCTTTGGATTCGCCCCTGCGTATGGTCATCTCTTGTACCTTGTTTGGACCCATTAGTTAACTCTAGTAGCTTCTTGTATGTTGATATGTTGACTTATGTTAAACAAAACGTAACAACTCACACAATGCTTACAAGGCGACTTCATAGCAGCCTTGCCATGAAGAACCATTAGTTAACTCTACTATATATAGCTTGTATGTTTGATATGTTGACTTATGTTAAACAAAACGTAACAACTTACACAATGCTTACAAGGCGACTTTATAGCAGCCCCCTTGCCAATCAATACGCGCACGAACACATGATGGTGAACGTAAACTCTTAGTGCCACATCACTAAGAATTGTTCTCCACTGTGACCACAGACTTAGCCCACGAGCAGTGCCACCATTGCTCTCTCTCTACTGGAATATATAGGTCCCTAGTTGACCGTAGACTTGCTGCGTATGCCTACATCATTCCAGCATTCGTCACTAAACTTTTTGTTTTTATAAGAATGTATTCGTGAACGAACATTCGAAGACCTAGCCAACACCGAATGCATGCACAGAAAATGGCGCTATATGGTGCATTGGCGTGCCAGTTGACGTGGATGGGTCATGGCTGGGCGGCACGCGGTTCTTCCACGCCAAAGCCCAGCCCAGGTCGAAGTGGAGCACTCGAGCTAGCCCAGGTAGCATGCGGGCCCAGAGAGACGACGTGCGCGCGCCGGCCGGTGCGCAGTAGTTGGGCCCATCAATAATACTTTGCGCGCCGGCCAAAGCCTAATACGTTAGTGTCAGCCCTTCTTGCTGGCCGGTCTTGTTTCGGAGCGGAGAGGCTGTTGGTATAGGTCCTGGTGGGCTTTCTAGTTAGTGGATTGGTGATCCTCTGTCTGTCTTTTCTCTTCCCTTTCTTTCTTTCTTGTGCGTGCGTGCACAAACAGGCTGACTGCCACTTTTCATATAGTAGTCAGATGTGCTTGCCGCCAATAAACATAGGCTATGTTCGGCTGATTTCAGCTTAGCTCGTTTCAGCTTATTTCGGCTTATTCTCTCTTATAAAATACTATTGAATCAGCTGAAATCAGCATCAGCCGAAATCAACTGAACAGGTTCATAATAATAGTACGTGTTGCCCGTGGCAAACGAGCACAAACAAGGCTCTGTACGTGTGCACTTCCTACACAAGTACTATAGTGCTACGCCTTTGGGATTTATTACTTAATATACTTAGTATAAACAAGCAAGCAAGCAGCCACAACTGCACCAAATCCCAACGATTTCGTCCCAGCAACGCAACAACAAGCTGATGCCATGCATGCACAAGTCCCCACCGAACCGATTCACCAAATCACAGAACCGATCCTCACCCTTTCCGGTCCGCAACAGCAAGATCGATTCGATCGAGCTCAAAAAAAAAAAAAAAACAGTTGCAGACTTGCAGTTGATACCGCTCGCTCGACAGCGGCAGCAAGAAAAGGGCCAGGGAACACGAGGAAATGGTGCTGCTGCTCTGATGGGCTACTCCTCCTCCTCATGATGCTGCTGTACTGCTGCTGTTGACGTCCCCGTCCGTCGAGGCTTTTTTGGATACCATTATAAAATTGTCTTGCTCACCAATACCACCGAAAAATTTGATTTATCATGTACATCACCCAGCGTAATTTTGAACTCTTTTACGTTAAAAAAGAATGCATCCGGGTGTTAGATTCCGAACATTTGAGGACGACCGGCGTGTGGGCCCGACACGAAAAATGACCTCCTTGCCCTCCTCTTCTTTTTTTCTATTTTCTATTTTCTTTTCATTTTCCCTTTTTTTTTTTTTTCTTTCTGGTTACCTTTTATTTTTCTCCAAGCTATGGGGTGTAGGCACCGAGCAGCGCCCGCTCTCCGCTGCGACGCCGCGTGGCTGGTGGCTTCCACACACTGTCCCGTCCGGCCGCATGAGCACAAGCGGTCTGGCGCCCTAGGTCCCTCCGGCCCGGCCGGCCCTCCCAACGCCGCCACGGCAGATGGGCCAGGGGTATGGGGCGCCGCCCGCCTCCACCTGCGCGCTCGGCGAGATTCAGCAGTTGGGCCCATCAACAGCGTGGCGGTGGAGCCTTCGCCGCGGGAGCGGCCTGCTGCTGGGCTTGTTGAGGCCCTGCTGTACTCCACCGCCTGCCTGCTGCGTCCTCCATGGAGGCCAGGCCTCGCCAGGCTGTTCAGTCTAGAGGCCGGATCCGGCCGCCAGCGCCACCGGCTCCTCGGGCGAAGTGGTGGGGACGAGGCGGGGGTAGGTGGAAGTGGCCAGCGGTGTGCGCCGGCAACCGTGACAGTGGTGGAGAAGGAAGGCGTTGGGGACAAAGACCTGGGACGCGAACGGGGGCGGAATCGAGGAGAAGCAGGTGGAAGAGTGGGTGGGCGGTGGCGGACCTGGCCGACGCTGACACCACCGCCCCATCGTTGCCGTGATCATCGGATTTCGGATCGGATCCCTCTCACGGGCTGGCAAACCCGAGCAACGCCATGGTGGCCGCCATCGCCCTGGGTCGGTGTCCGCGTCTACATTGGCAGCTGGTCGCGTTGACGGAGCAAGAGCGGGGGCCGATCCTCGTTTGGGATTTACTACTTAGGTAGGCTCGCCGCCGGCGATCCCGACCCTCCCCTGCAGCGAGTCCGATGGAGAGAGAAAGGATGGAGAGAAGGAGAGGAGGAGAAAGAAGAGGAGGGCAAAGAGGTCATTTTCCGTGTGTCGGGCCCACACGCCGGTCCTCAAACGGCAAGAATCTAACACCTCGAGAGCTCGGAAAACCACACATGGAAGAGTTCAAAATGATCGCGGCACACATGATAAAATAAATTTTTCGATGGTATTGGTGAGAAAGGCGCTTTTATAATGGTATCCATGAAAAGCCCCTCCTCTCTGTTCTACTATTCTATATCGTGGATGGACGTGGATGGGAGGAGTCAATTCCTGGCAAGATTTGGACGCAGCAAATCCGATCCGCCGGGGATCTTGCTTTTCCATGCGCTGGGATTTTCTTGGTCACCACACGCAGCCCCAGCCCCCTTTTTTCCACCCTCTCTATTCATGCCTTCACTTTCCCTCGTATCTCCTACAATCCCTCCTTTCATGTGCAGGCAGATGTGCTTGCTTTGTGTGTGTATATATACGTGAACTCAACCACACCCACACCCACACACTTCACCTTCGAAAACCAACCAAAGGAAGCTATAGCTCTTTCATGCCAAGCTCACTTATTTCCCTCTCTGCTGCTGCTAGCTCATATCTAGCTCATATCACACCTCTCTTTCATTCTTGCTCCCTTCTGCGGCCATGGCGGTGGTGGCCACAGAGACTCCGTTCCATGTCCTGGCCGTGGATGACAGCCTCCCGGACAGGAAGCTCATCGAGAGGCTCCTCAAGACCTCCTCGTTCCAAGGTACTCACTCATCAGTCACCTACTCGATCACTGTGCTTAATTTGTTGGTTGCTGGGACAACGACGATCGACGACGATCCAGATCTCATGGGGAGTTTTTGGCCTCTATTTCTGCAGTAACCACTGTGGATTCCGGGAGCAAAGCCCTGCAGTTCTTGGGCATCCATGATGACGACGACGCCAGCACGGTCTCTGCTGCTGTCCACGCACACCAGCTGGTAAGAGAAGAAGATGACTGCATCCACACACATATCTCATGTTCTAGTCTGTCTGAGCAAAGGTTTCTGATGATTTGCTTATTTGGTTTTGCTTTCTTTAATTTGTGGGGAATAAATTTTAAGCAGGATGTGGCGGTGAACCTGATCATCACGGACTACTGCATGCCCGGCATGACAGGGTATGATCTGCTCAAGAAGATCAAGGTATGTACAACAGGCGAACAGCCATGTTCTTATCTAGTGTTTCTTGGTGTGTATCATCTGCTCAAGATATAAAGCAGGGTCTGATGAAGATGCATGGTTGGTTTGTTCAAGCAGGAATCGTCGTCTCTTAGAGATATCCCGGTCGTGATCATGTCGTCGGAGAACATCCCTTCAAGGATCAATAGGTGAGCACTTCAGTTCATCTCCTGGTTTTAATTTGTTCAAGGGCCAAAAAAACAAAAAAAACAAAGTTAAGTGTAAAAAGATTTAAACAGTGAGAAGCTAAGTAGAATTACAACATGAGAACAACTCTTGATATTTACTAGTTTCTTGCATGACTGATATCATGCTCTTGCTGAGGAATTACTTGACAATTAGCTGAAAACTTTTAGAGAGCCATGCAATATAGTTCCTTTTTTTTCTCTCTCTATGGAGACAGAAATGAATAGGCTTGGACCAAAATGGATATGGAAATCTCTTGGAATCCTGAAATGATTTAGTGCCACATGTGTTGTATAATAATAGAGGAACCGCCCAACCCATGACACAGCTCACACCGGCCTAGTATAATCTCGACAGGTTTGCTGTCTAATAATAAACAAAAAAAAGAAAAAAATATGGAATAATGAGCACATCGATCTTGTAGATCTTCCTTCCATATTGCCGTATCCATGAAACAGGTCTTATTGATGCAGACAGCTCACTAGCACCACTCGTCTTTGTCCCGGTTTATTCTATGTCTAGTTGCACGGTGCACGAACGGATGAAAACTATATGAAACACACTCAGAGTGCAGGAAAGAGGTCAAATAAAGAATCAAAAAGACATGATGTTTGTGAATGGACAAGTAATAAAGATAAACTTTATCTAAAAAAGTAATAAAGATAAAAAAACACAAAGGTTAAAAAGAAGGAAGATATAATCACTGACTCACCTGTCAATTGTATTTTTGATGAATCAGATGCCTGGAGGAAGGAGCGGACGAGTTTTTCCTAAAACCAGTGCGGCTATCAGACATGAGCAAGCTCAAGCCCCACATACTGAAAAGCAGATGCAGGGAGCACTACCAGCAGGAACAACAGCACCAGCAGAGTGACAGCAACAGCAACGATTGCAGTAACACCACGAACAAGAGCAGCAGCGATAGCAGCCGAAAGCGAAAGGCACAGGACAACGAGGAAATTTTGCCCCAGAAAAACAGACCAAGGCAGAGTTAGCTGCAGACTGACTATAGGACAATTAAATTAACCCCTCTTTTTCATTTTACCCCCTTCTCTTTGTTCTCTCTTTTACTTAGTCTTTGGCCTACTGATTTTTGTAATGTAACACAGATGTTTGCACCTGCTTTTGCAAAATATAAAGGAATCCATAACTGGATGCAGCTTGATTCGAATCAGGTGATTTTGCAACACATTTATGGAGTATATATAAAGGGCAGCTATGATAACTGTCTAGCAGGCCATCGGAGACATCTCAAAGTGAGAGAGATAACTTACTACAGAATTAGTTGTCTTACTGCTTCCAAGCTTAAGACCAAGCACTCAGGTAACTTGGCACAAGATGGTTTTACCAATAGCTTACAGCAGCTCCATCCTACATAATTAGGAGTTTACACTGGCCTAGCAGAACAGTATCACCCGACCTCTGAGAGGTAATTTTTACAAACTGCTCATGAGACTCTTCATCCACCGAAATGCATGGCCACCTCAGAAAATACATCGGTACGTCACATGGTCCTTGGTAAGCTCGCTGTCATATGTAACTTTAACAACAGTTCCCTTGCCTAGTCCGTAATAGCGAGCAACAGCATCATTCTCCAGCATGCGAGGCAGCTGAAAAATACAAGCACTATTTTCAGCAAAGTGACATGAAATTACTTTATGACAAGTTGGGCTAGCTCTATCAAAAAGAAATAACCAAGGGAGACACCAACAAGCTAATAGTAAGTGGGAATTGCACCTGAGGCATGTCAGGAATAAACTGGCCAAACTAAATGAGATGCAGTACCCCTTCCACAATTACAAGCATAGTTTTAATGTCTGAGTTGCATATCGTTATGTAAGGAGGCAGTAATATATAATTAGAGCACACATAAATAGAAGGTGAAATGAACTTGACACTGCAACTAAAAATGTTTTCTTTATAATACGATAACAGTGCTCCCACCATGAAAATATGGGAGGATCATCAGTTTCGATGCCACAAGTTACATTTTAGTGAGAAACGTATTCACTGAATTAACATCATTATTTCCATGTGACCAATGTAGTCAGCATGGTAATTTCATAAGTTATCAGCAATGTCTATCATCACACCCAGAAAGCACACTAAGAGACTGCAAGTATGCCATATGGCCATGATCATGCTGCGAACAGAATCGAGTGCTGAAATTATGGTGTTACAGCAGCTCTGCAAGTATGATGAAAAGCAACAACCGACAGCATGCACCAGACTGCATTGCTGTTTTCCACAAGATGTAACAAAAGAAGGCTACAAAATTCACATGGCACCATGATTTCCAATTCTAGTATAATAAAGCAGTAAGAAATCATCATTAAGTAACTTCAACAAATTATAGAGGAGCATACCTGTGAATCCACCACATTGTACTCCTTCAGGAGCTTGGTTTTCTCCTCTGCAGTCAACACTTGATGCTTGGGCTTGAGGGCATGCTTAGTGATGTTCACCAGTAACTCCGTGACCTATCGTTGGAAGAGCACATTGATTTGAATACAGGAATAAATACAAGATAAAACAGCAAACTTTATGTGATCTTCCAAAAGTTATAAACTTCCAAATGAACACTTCATGGCAAGATCTTAATTTGCAGAAGAATACATAGTGAATATTCAGATTGCACCAAAGAGTCCATGTAGACTGAACAAAACGGGAAGATCAGCCAACAGATTAGACAAAACTTGACCTGGAACGTGTCAACTTTATATCCGAAGATCTCTTTGATAGCTTCTTTGGCTTTAGAATTTATTCTGCCCTGCAGGAGCAGAATCAATCCGGACAAGTTCTCGTCTTTAACTCCGGCATATACCTCCCGGATAGCTGCGAGTTTGACAGGTCCGGGTGGACAGAACACAACTTTCACCTGCATAACACATAGATGAGACACATCCTTTACTCAGTTCTCTTATGGCAAGAACAATTGGTATAAATAAGCACCAACCATGTAACTTCTGTAGATACATACTCCTACATAACAAATTAAGAAGTTGATACCATCTCAATTGAAGGATGGTGCCAACCCTGACAATCATAAGCACAAGAACAGTAGTGACCCTAAACCATATGGAAAACCACACCTAGCATCAGCAAACAGCAAGGATGAATCAGTGAGAAAGGGTAGGGAAGAGCCAAGGTGCTCCTAAAATCTCCAATTTCGCAGTACCTCCAGGGCACAATGCATAACTGAGCAGAATTGGGTTCTAGTACACTAATGAGTAACAAGAATCAACTGTGGGAGGTTCCTTAATCTGGAGTATAAAGCCAGACTCGATGGAGCAGGACCCGGATGCAGGTTGAAATCGTGCGCTAGAACACGAATCTACGTCTAACCCTAATGCAAGATCATCTGAAGCCACACCGATGATGATAGCATGACACCATGGCGTAATAAGTAACTGAAAAGAACAAGAGGGAAAAAAAAATCCCACACCTTCTTGGATGGGTCGGAGGCGAGGGTAGTGGAGATGGTGAGGCGTTCGAGCTCCGGCTTGGCTTCCCACCAGGCGCGGAACTCCGGGAGGGTGCGGGCGAGCTCGTCCTCCGGGACGGCGTACCCGCGGTCGCGGAGCATCTCCAGCGCGGTGCGGCGCGCCAGGAAGAGGCGGTGGCTCTCCACGCTGCCCCGCGGTCGACCATCGTCGATATGCAGGCGGCCACCTCGGGGACGGCGTCGTCGTCGTCGTCGTCGATGTCGTGGCCATCGACAGCCCGGGCGGTGCCGTTGGGCGCGCGCGCGGCGGCGGCGGCCGTGCTCTCCGCCGAGTCCATGCTCAGCGCCGGTTGCTGGGAGGGGACGAACTGGTTCAGATCCATTTTCGCTCTTGGGCTGGGGTTTTGGGTGGGTACAAGGGGGAAAAGGGGATCCCACCCTTCTTATATCTTAAGAAATGTTTATAGAACAAGTGAGTGTATTAGAGCAATCCAACACTCACCATTCATGTCAAAAAAAATAAAAAGGAAACAAAAACACTCACTAATTTTTCTCTACTCTATCTTGTGTCTTTTTCTCTCTTCTTCTCCAAATTTAGAGGTCATCGAAGAGGCTCGTGGGAGGCAGGGGCGGCTAGGCGGTGGGATGGGTGGGGTTAGGGTTCCGGGTCTAGCGGCCGAGAGGAGACGCGGGCCAGGTCAATTGGGGGGGCATGGTCGGAGGGGTGAACGGGAAGGAGGTGGTAAGGTATTCGGGGCCATGGTCGAGAACGGGAAGGAGGAGCCGTAAGGTTTCGTCAAAGCTCGCAAGAATCGCGAGAGCTCAGGGTGAAAACCCTATCGAGCCACGGGCGGGGACGGTTGGTGGTGGCAAAATGTTAGGAGGAGGAAAAGGTGCGTATAAGAAAAAATGGCACCTAATGCCGCACAAAAAAACACACGAGGGCTAGATAGACAGGTTCATTATGAAATTATACAAAACAGCTGGCCCTTGGCCCTTTAAAATCAAACAAAAAGGCTAGTAATTACTATGAGTGCGATGCGACGATAATCGAATTATGCAAACATTTTTTCAAGAATTAACAACAGCTTTGAAGAGATTGGAGGCAGAGAATCTCTACTAGATGACTTTGAACTCAAACGATGCTTAGGTTTTCTTGGAAATCAGGGGAAATTCTTTCCACCTACTAATCAGATTTATTCTCCTTATAGCCCCCTAGTAGGAAACAAACATCCGTAGCATCTTCACACATACATATAGTATGCTTTTAGAAATAGGTTTAGAAGACATACATGTATCACAAGTTTAATAAAGAATCTTCGTCAAATTGTCATGGTCTATTTAACAACAATATAGAGAATGCTTTGCTTAAGCATAAGATCAGTCAGTAGAGTCACGCATTCTGCATTCACGCCCCTGCAGTCGTGACGAAGCCATCATCGCTCAGCGCAATGGGTTGGACGGAGGCCGAGCTAGCTGGGCCTGGGCTTGTCAATTTGCTGCCTTGCTGGCAATGTTAACTGGGCTTGCTGGGCCAGCCCACCTGTTGATGAAATAGGTCCACGTCAACTCCCTTTCTATTTCCTTATTATTTTTCATCTCCCCTACCCGTGATTTATAAACATTCTTCTTGGCGTGAAATTGTCACTACAACTTGGTATCGGTAGAGGAGATTTAACGTGAATTGTCTAACATTTTTGGAAGAAGACCAGAACTTCCTACTTGTATACAAAGGAAAAAAAAACAGGAAAGATAAATCACGTTAAAAAATATATACATAAATAAACGCATAATAAAAAGCATGAAACTGGTGTTTTTTTTGTGCAGACCTGGGCAAGAGAATTATTAGGCATTTTATAATTTTGTTGACACTAGAAATTGGTTTTAAAAAAAAGGAAACACACGCTGAGAAAACTTTCCGTGAAAACCAAGCCGTAGGCCAGCCACTATCACTGACATGGGCAGCCCATGTGGACCCTCCCAGCTGGCGGCGTTGACACGTGCACCATCCATCCGCCTGACCCCCTCCCATGTGGACCCCTTTCCTCAACACTGGTGGCCAGCAGCAGCAGCGGGCCAGCCGATTTCCGGCGACGATGACGAGTCGAGGACGACGGCCCCTGCCCACAATCACGTTGCGCGCGCACCTGGCGGCGTTGACGCGTGGACCATCGATCCCCCTCCCCCTCTTTCTCCTTTACTTACTGTCAGGTACCGTATGCCAGGTGGGCCGGGAACCTTCTGCCAGGTGGACCCGCCCACGCCGGACGGTGGATTGTGAAGAGGGCTTTGTCTACTTAAGACAACACACACGGAGGCTGGAGGGATGATCAATCAAAAATCACAATTACCTTTATCCCCTTTGCTTGTATTCTTGTTTATCTTCTCTCCCAACTCTCTCCTTCTCTCCCCTTGTACCCGGTTCTAGAGGAATTGCAGTGAGATTTGGTAGCCGCAGTTGTGGGTTCCGACAGTGGTATCGGCTCCGTCGATCCTCGCCATGGATCGGTACCTCGAGCTCGCTTTTGCCGGATCCTCCGCGAGGTTCGATGAGATCGAGGGCCGGTGGGATGCTTTCGGGAGCGTGGCGGCCGCCGCCATCGAGTCCAGCGTCGCCACCCAGTGGACCCCTGCGGCCGGCCGATGGGCCGTCGTGGTGGCCGACAGGCGGGGGAGGCGCTGTTCCCGGAGGGCGCCCAGCGTCGACCTCGGCGTCGTCGGGCCCAAGCGGTCGATGGCGTGGTATTGCCGACAAGCGGGGTGAATGCGTTCGGCGGTTGGACCCGCACCGGAAGAGCGCGGCATCATCCTCACGCCCGGCGTCGTCTTCACGGGCCCCTCGCCCTCGACCGGATCTACGATGTCGGGCTCGAGGCGAGGACTTCTTCCGTCCACATCGAAGTCACGAGTTCCCGCCAAGCCCCTCAAGCCGAGGAGATTCGCTCGAGATCCGGCGCGCGATCGCGGCTGGAGGTGGAGCGAAGGTCCTCCGTCCTCAACCCGGCCCCGGTGCTCAAGTCGCCATGTCGCTCCGGTTCCACCAGCGGTTGGCTGGCGCATCGGCCTCGATTCGGCCCGTTCCGTCGTATTTTCCCTCTGCGCTGCCCGCGACCGCCCGCGCGCATGGCTGGTTCCTTGGCAGCGCCCGACCCGCGGCGTCTCCCTCCACGTCCCGCTGGCCTCGCCCGACCCGCGGCGTCCTCGCCCGCCGCCACCGCCGAGGATGGGGGCTTCCCGACTCCGCCCGACGCGCGGCGAGCTCCACCACGCCCGCCTCGGCGTGCGTCGACCATGGCGAAGTTCCTGCGTCCGCCTTAACCGCCTCTATCCGAGTCGCGCGGCGAGCCACCGTCATCCGCGTCGGGAAGAGTCCGCTCGTCGTCCTCGACTCCCATCCATCCTCGCGCAATTCGTCTCCGCCACCCGGAGGCCCGTCTTCGCGGCGTGGCGGAAGAGGCGGTGTTGGGACGACGTAGCGTCGCGGCGCTAGGCGGTGCGGGGAAAACGCATGGCTTATCCACATGGGCGGCGGCGTCGCGGGATCGGCTACAGCGTCGCGATACCCGGCGCCACCGGGCTCCCCCATCGGGCACCTCGCGCCTCGCCACCACGCCTCGCTCGCCAAGGCGCGCCCGCTCATCACCGGCGGCGGGCGCGACCACCGTGCGGCACCACTACACCAACCTCAAGGGCGCGCCGGCACACTACGCCCGGCCCGTGCGCCACGACTCCATCTGCGCCCAGCGCGCCGCTGGGCTGGGGAAGGAAGTCCACGCCGCCCGGCTCGGCCGGCGCCGTGTTCGTCGAGCTCGTCACCACCGGCGACAAGCGGCGCTGCGAGTTCGTCGTTGGCGACATCTCGCTCGCGGCTACCTCGGCTTCACCATGCCACGGCGCGAATCACCTACCACAATTGGATGCGGCATCGGCTTCACCATTCTCTACCCCACGAGATGTGTCCTCGATGATGCTTGGCTGGCGATTTGAGGAACTACGGTGCTCTCTTCGCTCTGCATCACGGATGTTCGATGAAATGTGGGGCTACCGCTCGGTACTGCTGGTGCTACACTTACATGGCAATTCTACGGGTGGTTGGGTTCTTTGTGCTTTGGGGTTCCTCAATCTCATGGGTAGCCGGTCTCTGCATATGCACTATGATGTTGCCAATACGAGTTTACACTCTTGATGTCGTAAGGCCACCACCAAATCATATCATTAGTCGGTTTGTGAAGCCTTTGTGCACGGCAGAGTGCAATCTAGATTTACATCAAGCGGATTCAGCAGCCAACATTGTGTTGCAACTCATCAGTTGTTCTCTTTTATCTTTTGTCGTCACTCGATGAGGTTCATTGCTCGGCTTATGTGCAGAATTTTTGTCAAGAGCTCATATATCCGGGAAGTTTTACAAGAGAACATGTGCCTGTCATTCGGTACTAAGCCCGAGGCATAGGATTCAAGTTCAGAATGGTGTACGCTATCGGTGCATGCTTACATGTGGGAGACCATAGGTATCTTTGGCAACATCATCATTGTCGGGTTCTAATGCCAAGGGAGAGGTGCTTGGTCATTGGGACGATTATGTGATTCCCCGATGATGTACCTCTTTTTTCTTTGCATAAAAATAGTGGTCAAGGAGAAGTTGTGGACCATCTACGGAGGGGGCAGATGGGTTTATCGAGGAGCGGCAGCGACAAGCTCTTAAGTTTCGGATGCAAACAATCATGGCCTCCGCTTCTTTGTTGTTCCAATCAGGCCAAGACACGAGGTCTTCCTTTGGTTGTTGTGCAATGTTACAGCTATTTGGTGCTTTCCGTGCTGGCTTCGAATTCAGTTTGGCTGGATGGCATGTTGGGGACAGGTATTGTTGGCCCCTGCAGAGATCATCACGGTCCATTGTTTCTTATCAAGTGGAAGTTTCATTTGCTATTCGCATGGCTGCGGTGTTCGGTTAACAAGTCTATCCTTCGTATGCTCTAAGTTTGCAATTGTTACTTCCTTCACATCATTGGGGTGGCAAGTGTTTGATCGGGGAAGATCTTTGGAGTTTTGCAAGAACTCAAAGGTGGATTCACACCAAGTCTAAGCTGAAGATTGAGGACAAATTCAGGCAGTTAAGGATTACTTACAGCAAGCTAGTGCACTCGCTATATGCGCTTGGCGCCTTCCGAAGCTTCTATTGGCATTGGAATGGCCATCCTTCTGTTGCTATGGTGCTGATGGGTTCAAATCATGGCTCTATCTGCGTCCACAAGTCCAGCGGCAGCGTGGTGGCAAGGCCCCTGCACACAGCTGAGGTGAAGATCACTGCAAAGGTGAAGATCATTGCAGCGGCTTGTGGGAAAGCCGCCATTTAAGGAGGGAGGAATGTCAGGTACCGTATGCCAGGTGGGCCAGGAACCTTCTGCCAGGTGGACCCGCCCACGCCGGACGGTGGATTGTGAAGAGGGCTTTGTCTACTTAAGACAACACGCACGGAGGCTGGAGGGATGATCAATCAAAAATCACAATTACCTTTACCCCCTTTGCTTGTATTACTGTTCATCTTCTCTCCCAACTCTCTCCTTCTCTCCCCTTGTACCCGGTTCTAGAGGAATTGCGGTGAGATTTGGTAGCCCCTGGTTGTGGGTTGCCTGACACTTACTGCTCTGCTCTCTCTCTGGCTGACACGTGGGTCTGGGTCTCACTCTCTACTCGTTTTCCGGCGACGACGACGCAGACGGCAGCTCCTGCCAGAAATCTCGTGCACTATAATCCGGCCGGCGGCGAGGGGCGAGGACGTCCTAGTCCTAGTAGGAGTAGGTGCTTCAAATTGAAAAATGTCAAACAACAATATATAGACGACTCAAAGAATAATGTTTGTGTAAAATTTGAGTTCCGGTAAAAACTAATGTGCAAGGAGAAATAAATAAGAGAAATGCAGGATGCATGCAAACGGCTTGTCGTCACTGTTTACGTGGACAGATATCCACGACCCACGCCAACAACTCGATCATTGGCTGAATTTATATTTATTTTTTGTTTCCCATTACGCAAAAATTTGCTGGATATATCTTAGATTTTTCATCAGCATGCATCTTTGTATCATCTATGCATCCATATTTTTGTTTTTGTTGAATTCCTGAGCACGGTTGAATGATTGACGACACGTACACGACCTTTGTCCCGATCCCTCCTCGAGATGTTGACATGGTGCCGGCGGGGACGGATCCGGCCGCATCACGATCGCCTGCGTAGGTACGTTTGTCACACCGATCAGGCGCAAGTCAGAGACAGGATGGTTATTAGATGTTGACGTCTGTGTGCTGTGACTACATCGATGGTCATTTATTTATTTGGACACAAAGAATATCCTATATTTTCCTAATTGTCAAGGCAATGCAAATTAGGTACGGCATCCGTGCTTCACTAGCATCGTAGGAGCCACGCGACCCCATCGATCGATCGGGTGCCGGTGCCTTCTTCTGGGGTTAACTTGACGCCGGATTGCCGGCCTATTCACACGCGCGCGCACCACTCCGTAAAGACGTAGAAAAGGCCAACCTAATAACAGGGTCGTCCAAATAATCAGCTCAATGAAATCAGCCGGTGTGAAATGAAATCAAGGCACGACTGTGGAGGAGGCTGCTCTCGCCCCGGACCGGCCGGCCGGGGCGGGCTGCCCTCCTCGACTATACCCGTTATTCTCTCACAACCGGCCGACTCGTGTGCATGCATGTTTTCAGTATTATGGTGACAAGTGATGCCCCGTGCACGCAGGCCGGCGAAGGAGGGTACATTCGCACCCGGGCCGGGGCCGGCCGGGCAATGCCGCGACATCCCTTGCAATGCAGAGAGCGATCGAGATAGCCCAGTGCAAGGATATATATATAGCAGATGTGTCCACATGCATAATATCCGGCCGGCGGCGAGGGGGCGACGACGGTGCTTCAGTTCGGGGCCGACCGCTGACACACCTCGGCCTCGTGCGTCTCGGAATCGCATTTGCAGAATGACAAGCGCTAGAAAACGTATCCAGTCCACCGGCCTGCTACGATAACGTATCCAGTTGTCCGACCTCACCTCCATAACCGTACACTTTGCTCCGTGACTCGGTCGGCGATCGATCGATGGGTTGTGGTGGTGGTGGCCCGAGGAGCGGCAGACGGACGGCTGTGCCGCGTCCCGCTCGGCCTTGGCCCGGCGACGGCTACATCGGTGGTAGGTAGGTAGGTGTTCGCTGTGCGGGGCGGTCCGTATACAAAAAAATATATATACGGAGGCAGTAACTTGAAACAAAAAATATAGACGGATACAAGATGCAAAAGAAGAATGCTCGTGTAAAATTCGAGATTCAGTAAATTTATTTCAGTGGAAGGAGCACAAAAGGAATGCAGGCTACAAACGGGTCACTCTTTACGTGGACAGATCGACGTTCCACCACACATCATCTGTGCATATTTATTTTTTTTTTCTCTGTTGAATTTCTGGAGCACGGTTGGTTATGGTTGACGTCTTGACGACGTACGCGATCCAGCCTTCAAGTTGTTGACTGGTGCCGTCGGGGCGGATCATCCGGCCGCGCGCATCTCGCCTGCGTGTAGAGAAAGAAAATCTCGTTGGAAAATACCACCTGTCCACCTCAATCGGTCCTTGGTCCTTGGTTCTACCACAATCACAATCGGAAATGGAAACAAGGCTCTCTTTTGGCATCATAATTGGCTTGACGGAGAGGCACCTAGATACTTGGCACCACACTTGTTCCAGCTAGTGCGCAGGAAGAACAGGCGCATGTGACAACAACAACGCAGCTCCAAGAATTCGTTGGGCTTTGGATCAGATTGCAAGAGGTGCACCTACAATCTGATGTGCAAGACACAATCACTTGGAAGTGGACAACCGATGGAATTTACTCCACACGTTCAGCATACTTGATCCAATTTAGAGGATCCCATCGAAAATTCAAGCATGAACTCATCTGGAAGGCGCAAGCAGAAAACAAATGCAAGGTGCATGCTTGGATCCTAATGCACAACAAAGTCTTAACGGCAGACAACCTGCAAAAGAGGGGATGGCCTCATCAGGAACATTGTGTTTTGTGTAATGGACCTTTGGAGACAGGGCTTCATCTCTCTTTGCTCTGCCCCTTCGCAAAAGCTGTTTGGGGCCAAGTGTTATCTTGGGAAAATCTTATGGTGCAGCTGCCGCAGCAGGATCCTGTCTGCATTGCCGAATGGTGGGAAGATGCAGCAGGCAAGATCCCAAAACAAGAACGCAAACGTTTCAATGGAGTCCTAATATATATTGTGTGGAACCTGTGGAAGGAGAGGAATAGGAGGATTTTCGAGAACGAGTTCAAGACGGCACAACACGTAGCCTCCTTGACCAAAGAGGACATTGTGCAAAGGCGCAGGGCCGTTTCCTTTGCGGGGTGAAAAACTTACTGTGTGTGGGGTGTTTTCTACTTTGGTCATAGGACCGGTGTGTTTGGCCCTATGGGTGCCATGTGTACATGAAACTCTCTTTTCTATACTTAATTGAGCGGCAGAGCTCCTGCCTTTTCTTTCAAAAAAAAAGAAACTCTATTTTGTAAAACATGATTCAAAACATGATTGAGAAATACAAACAAAAATATAGCTGGATAGACGATGCAAAGAAGAATGTTGGTGTGAAATTTGAGATTCAACAAAATTCTGTACAAGGAGAAAAAAAAAAAGAGAAAACAGGCGTCACCGTGTGCACGCCATGTTCACGTGGACGCATAGCATGCATGGCCACACACCACCACAATGTCCAAATTTCTCCTTTTTGTTACTCGTTACACAAAATTTTGCTGAACCTCAGATTTTACATGATCATGCATCTTTGTATCATCTATGAACCCATAATTTTCGTTTAATTTTTCAAGCACTTTTTTAATGTATTTTTAAAGAAAAATTAGGAGATGGGAGAGCCTGGTCCGGACATTTGCTCACGGCACCGACCTGCGACACTTTACAGTGACGACCATCCCTCCCAAGTGTATAAAAGCTAGCCCGGTCATCTTATCTCCATCCTGCCGGAATCTTCGATCATAGCTACGTTCCCTTCCTCTCTTCCATCTCGCTCCATCCCACCTAGCCTGTGCCTACACCGATCAGGTGGCTAGCTCTAGCTCGGATCTCGCTCACCGGGCTGGCGACATGCCGGCGCCGCCACCGGGACCTGGAGTGGAGCTTCGCGATGAACAGCTTCTACCACGCGATTCCACCAGGCTCTACGCTACGCCGTCGGTGAGAACCAACTTATAAGTAGAGAGTTGCTTTGTTCATGCTGGTATCAACTATCAAATTTATTAGTACAAAAAATATTACCAGTGTATTTCTATTTCCCATATATGGTGTACTCGCAGATGCGCTTGCTACGTTCCATTTCTTTTTGAAAGCCTTACTACGTTCACTTTATATGTAGTAGAAAACTAGAAATAGAGGCCGGGGTGTGTCATCAGACAGCTGCTGAGCTCGTCGTTAGACGATTGAATTTTCTTTCAAGTAGATCTGGTTTGCCCGTTTGGTTTTCATGGGGGGGATAGCTATTGAATTCTGTTTCAAAAACAAGTCCATCTACTTTTGCCCGTCTGGATGGCCTGTTTGGTTTCATGGATAACGAATTTTTTGTTTGAAAATCACAAATCCATTTAGTCTTTCTGTCTGGATTGATACGGTCTCCCTTCCTGCCCACCCACCCAATATATATATATATATATTCGATAGAGAGATCGAGACAGTGCAAATTGATGTACGCTTCATGTTTCTGAATTCTGATCGATCTGATCTATGTAAGTTTGTGACGGTGCGGTTTTGTGTTCAATCCTTACATATAGTTAGATATTATATAGTTAGATCCATCATGGTCGTGGGTGATAGAGATCGGCGGGAAGGAACCATCCAAACGGTTTTGCAGGCCCGGAACCGCATCCTACGGGCCTACTATCAGGCGAAAAAAAAAAAAACTCACCTCTCTCGAACGTAACGCCCCCAGGCCCAAGCCGCGGGTCAACGCGCGTATGCCATAGAAGTCCACACTTTGCCGCCGGTTCATGGCCGCGGCCGCCCGGAGTAACCACCGGATCGAAGGCCTGACTGAATCTTGCTGTGCCGGCCGCCATCGCCATGGCAGAGCACCCATCTATCGCTGCGCTCATCAGGACAATAGGTACGCGTGTTCACCCCACCATGCCCCTGCCATGCATGCTTCCAGTCATCTTTCCCTTAATCGATGCGTCCATTTTTGGTTTTTGGACGAATTAATCCTGGGGATTATTGGGTATTCGGGGTTCGGCCTGCCCATCAACCGTTTATAGTTCTGCTGGCAAACAGTGGAGCTCGCCTTGTGGGTGCATGGACAAGTCTAATAAGTATAGATGGTGAAATTTTTAACTGAATCCTCTATTTTTACATTTTTGGGTGGCACTGGTGAATTTGCACCCCTAATCATAACTTACCTTGGCCCCTTCTGGCAAAGACCCTGAGTTGTTTGCTTGTACTATTTAATTTAATTTGCTCTAGGGACTTTCAGACCACACTGGTCAATTCTCAATTGGACGAGGTTCAATTGAATTAGCGGCATCAATTGGTATCGATGCATGACAACAGTGTATATAGCTATCAGGTAATAATTTCGTATGCATACCACCTGCAGGTTCATGACAATCAGTAAGGTTTAATACATACTAGACTGCATTTCCCTATGTTGGTGTACCTAGCTTCAAACATAGGAGCAGCACTGCTGTTTATGGCTGATTGTTGATCAATTCTCTTTTTTTTTGAAGGAATGTTGATCAATTCTTTCATAAGGTTTTCTTTTATCAACTTTTATAACTTACTACTCTTAGCCAATAAGCTAGCAACTATAGTTGTTAGCGCGCATTCCATCGAAACATTGCTTGATCAACTAAATCTAAGTACTCCATGCATGTCTCCATATAGTTGTTAGTCTGTGTATGGCTTGCTGTATCTGTATGTGTGCTGTCCGATGTTCACCGCTATATATACACTCAGTTTTTGTTTCATCTAAAGGACATAGTACTTGGATCGGAGCCCTCCTAATAATGTAATGATTCCACATCTTGAAAGAAAGAAATGCAGCAATTTTCAGACAACAACAAATCATTATCTGAAACAGCTTGGCTAGCACGTGGTTTCCTCTTTTTATAATTGTGCGTTTTATTTTTTCAGCTGTAATTGGCTTTGTTTAAATTTGTAACTGTTAAACCCTTCATCTTCGTTAATGCACGAGCAGCACTAGATCCTGCCTGAGTTTTAAAAAGACAAACAAACTAACTCGCAACAATTTCATGGCCTTGACATGCAGATGTACTACATCGTCGGGCAAGATCAGGGCACCAAGACGTGGAAGGTCCTCAAGATTGACCGGTCGAAGCCCACGGAGTTGATCATTGTGGAGGATTCCCATCCCTACACGGAAGTTGAGTGTGTGGATCTTCTCCGGCAGATCCAAGACGAGAACAAGGAAACTGGCGGCCTCAAGCTTGTCACAAATTGCTATGGCATTATTGGTAACTATATGCATGAAACACAGACTAGCATCAGCCTTTTGTATTCCCTTATTGTGTTATATAAACTGGCATCAATACTGCTTTTGCTTGCTGCTTTGCCTCCTTTAATTTTGTTAAATCTGTCCAGGTTTTGTAAAGTTCCATGGCCCTTACTACATGCTGTTGATCACGGGGAGGAGCAAGCCGATAGGCACCCTCCTATGCCATGATGTCTACTCTGTTGACAAGAGCGAGATCATCAAGATCCCACCTGGACTGCCCCAAGTGTCTAATCCTGAGGATGAAAATAGGTGCTTTTGTTTACATATTATTTGTCAATTGTCATGCATGCAAATTATCATATTTGTTTATCCTACATGTTAGTATACTTGCAGTAATTTTGCTCTTTGCATTGGCCCACTGTACCGATAGGTGGAAGCAGAAAATTTCTATCTATGCTACCAGTTTGTCATTGATAGAGATGATATCTTCTTCACAGATGCTCCCTCCATTCAAGAATTCAGTCAACCTTTTTAATCTTTTTATCACCATTGTGCATTTAAAGATTTTGGGGTAAATCATATGTAAATGAATAAGTATATCTGCATTTCATGCCATTTTTTCTGATAGCTTTTAGTTAGTATTTCTTGTTCTTGAAAGTTTTGAGACACATAGATTTATACTCTTGTTTCTCTTGCTGTGGATGCATGCAGACAGTTAGAGTGTCTTCGCTCGGTGGATCTTTCCAAAGGATTCTTCTTTTAGCTACACCTACAACCTAGCACAAACCCTTCAGTGCAACATAGCTGAGAAGAATACATTAGAATCACTGAACAACACAACATTTGTGTGGAATGAATCTATGACAAAGAGCTTCAAGAGCCCTATTTGGACTGTTTCCTTAGTCCATGGATTTTTTTATACAGGTGTGTGGTTACCATCTATCAAAGCATTGTATTCATATTATGTATGTACGTCTAACAGTTTCTAGTAATGTGTATATGTTATACCTATGAGCTATCATTAGTATGTTTTGCCTTGTCTGCTATTAGTCATCTTTAACAACTCATATGTGTTGCATCTGACTCCCTTACTGGTAAATAATTGTCATCAGTACTCAGTAGTGAAACCATCAGAATACTAGCAGTTGCAAAGGCTTGGATTTCAAGACTGGGCATCTGTTGGTTTGGGCCACTTGAGCTTTTTCAACCTTGATTTATTTGCTTACAAGGATCTAACTTTGTGTCCCCTCAGCATTTTTTTTTCTTTCTCGAATGGCTTAATGTTCTTGTACTTTACATGTTCTGTTCGTGGCTCACTATGACCTTTCTACTTGATTTGTAACAAATTCATCTGTTTCCATATATTCGTGTATTTCTATTTCAAGAAGAAATAATATATCATTAACATATCTTAAATTCATTATTGATTCAGAAAAAAGTATCTGTGTCTACGAAGGATTTCCAATTGACAATCATAGCAAGACGCTCACGTCACTTTGCTGGGCGAAGGTTTGTTGAGAAAGGAGTACAAACTATTAGCCCAATTTTGAGAAGTATATGCCGTTAATTTATTCACGCTCAACATATGTTCATGTATATCTGAAAACTCCGAATCGTTTCCAAAATACAGGTTCTTGAAGCGAGGTATTAATGAGGAGGGCATGGTTGCTAATGATGTTGAGACAGAGCAAATTGTGTTTAAGGAGGCAGAGGATGGTATCCCACCCCAGATGACATCTGTTGTGCAGCGACGGGGATCCATACCCCTGTCTTGGTCTCAGGAAATCTCAAAATGTCCAATCTTGTGTAGGTTCCTAATCCTGTCTCTTCTGGGAACTTTATTTATTTTGTGCAACATTTGTTCTGATGATCTCCGATCCTGGTTTACAGCTAAAATGGATCCGCCCTATAATGCGACTTCCCTCCATTTCGAAAACCTCAAGACAACATACGGAGGTCAAATAATTGTCTTAAGCTTGATCAAGGTATGTTTAACGTTTTATATTATCTATAATTTTAAAAAGTACCTTTCTCACTGGATTATGGATTGATAGGTCGATTGAGTTGGTAATTCTTCTTCTTCTTATTATTATTATCATTGATTTGCATATTTGATGTGGATCAATCCCTGGTATATTGTTCTATCCAGAGTTTTGAGAAGGAGCCTCATGAGTCACTACTTCGTTTTGCATTTGAACAAGCCATCCATCACATAAATAATAAGTGTTTATCAAAGCATGACCAAATATTGTTTGTTCATATGGATGTGAAGAATTATTCCAGAAGGTGATGTGTTTACCTATACTAAGATATTTCCTTTGTAATTTACTTGATCAGCTTCGGATGTGAATCTTGTGCTGAGATATTCTAATTTGCAGTCATGAGGTACTTCCAGTGTTGGTCTCAATAGGATCAAAGGCTGTGAAAAAAACAAACATCCTCTATTGCCATCTAACTCCAGTATCAAATTCTAAGGATAATAACAGGTACCTTTGAGGCCTATGTACCCACTACCTCATAAACCATAAACTAACATTTACACAGAAGCTACAAGATTAATTTACTCTGTTACAACAGTACTTTCTACATCAGTGCCAACCTACATTTCTTATGTCTTCTATCTCATGATGCAGTGGACCTGATGTCATCAACTCAACTAGCAACGCTAATGTCAAGGATTCTCATTTCAGAATAATATCTGTACAAGAGGGAGTTCTCAGGACAAATTGCCTTGACTGTCTTGACCGCACAAAAATAGCCCAATTTGCGTATGGGTTAACTAGTTTAAGTTTTCAACTTCGTGCTTTGGGTCTTCTTGCGGGAAGATGAAGAGATTTCTATAAATGATCATCTGTCTCACATTCTGATGGATCTCTATGAACAAATGGGCAATGAAATTTCCATGCAATACACTGGGTCTGCTGCTTTAAATAAGGTTTGCATCATTTTGGCAGTTCATTCATTTTTGTTATTCAGTTAGATGAATCACTCATTACAAGAATGAGTATTCTTCTTTCAAACTGCTATTCTAAGTAAATTGGTGCAATTGCTCCATTTTTGAATGTGCCTTTAGATGTTTTGGAAGCAAAGAGGTAAATGTGGTGTGATAAGCCTTGTTGAAGAATTCTTTTCGATCCACTCAACGGTTTTTCAACAATGCCTTCATGGATGGAAAAAAACAAGATGCTATTGATTTGTAGGTGCCATTTTAATATATCTGTTTAAATAACTTCTAATGACAAAAAAAAAAAAAAATCTGAAATACATTGTTGGCGCTTGCCTTTCATTGCAGATTCTTGGGTTATTCCCATCCCCAACAAGAGCAGCGCTCAATGATGATTTTGGGCTCAATAGCAAGAGCGCTCAATAACATTTGTGGGAACAAAGAAAGTCAAGATAATGAAGAAAATGAAAGGTACCAGCAATTCACTCCATTTATTTTGGTAGATCTCACTACGTCTACGAAATTTTCATCCTGAGCGTTTGAAACTGTGTTTTCTTGCGTAATCTGCAGCTTGCCATATCGAATAGGTTTCTGAATAATCATTTTTAGTAACCTCCTCTTATCAACAGACCATTCAACATGACCAAGATAGTTTTCTTAGCGTTACAAGCTCTTATCGATGATGTTCACATATTCTGATCTAAACAAGCACGCAATGGTTTGGTGTGCAGTGTCAACTCAAGCACAACGCAGGGGACGCCCCTGGTAGCAGAAGTGCAGAATCGTTCGAGTCCACCAGGGCGCCCAGAATTATTTTACTCCAACTTTTTGGTCCTCGACGAGGGGTCAAATGCGGTTAAATTTCGTGAAGAGACGGTCTCTGAGGGGTGACCAGTGCGGCAGCTGGTCGTGGATAACTCCAAGTCCAGCAGTGATTTTAATAAACATTTTTACTGTTTTATCAAGTGCTTGAAGACATTTTTTTCGATCACCATCGTGGATCTTTTTTGGTTTTGTATGGATGAGTAATAAATTATTTGAACCGTGGTTGTAACAATAATACTCTATGGATTGTAATTTATAAGGTTTTTAGGCCTGAGTTTTCCTTAAAAACTAGGCCAATTCTATACGCTTTAATTGAAAGGTAGAGCTACTGTCATTACTTTTTTAAAAATGGATTGTAATTTACTTTCCCCACCTCTTTGTAGAACCTTTTTGTTAGAACACCTAGTTGTTCCCAGCTGTTCAGAAGAGAGATAGAACTAACAAAATTCGATAGGCTGCTGCAAAAATCGCTCAGCTTCATATTTTAGCAACTAAGATCCCATCCAAATGGAAGCATGAACATTTGGTGTCATATTTTTCGAGATGAGTAAATTTTTGGCACAACTGGATAGAATTACTGAAACTACTTCATCCTGGAGGAGCCAACGATTGTGACCTCAGCCTCAATGCAGCACTTGGTTTTGAAGAGGTAACCATTTGATGAGTCCTGCATATCCTCCATCGAAACAAAGTTCTTAAATCCCCAGATCCGATTTTTGTTTGAGAACTGGGCCCCGCCTGCAATTCCCAACAGCAAAAGAAGGGTTTAAATATGTGAAAAGAATTTAGCATCCGTAGTAGACCTATCCATTGAGCAAGTTTGTACAAAAATAGCAAACCTTTATAGTTCAAATGCTTGCCACCTTCCTGGTTTTTGATGGATAAGGTTAATTCAACCTGGACGGCATAGTCTTCAGGGAGATCATTTATCATCTTGTTCAGGTACAGGGAGATGTGGTTTTCTTCTTTACGGAGGTGAATCGACCTGCAAGATTGGACAATTAATGTAAAGCCACGCGATTGAACCGATCGTGCATAAATGAGTGCAACTCCTCTCAATCTCTAGTTATCAAATGCATGCACCGATTGACATTTGAACCATGTTTTCAATCAAGGCAAGGAAATCCAGATGAAATCATCTTACCATCTGTATCCACCAGCTGCGAACTCCGGGGAGTACGCTTTGTTCTCCAATCCAAAGATGTCCGCAATGCACCAGGTGTAAGCTTTGGTCTCGGGCAAGGTGCTTGTATTCTTGACATAGAGTTTCTCTGATGTTGTCTCTGCTTTTGTGGTGACAACTTCAATGAACTTGACGCCGAAGACGCAGTTGTTATTGACGATGAATCCAGATGAATTCTTCAGTGCCGCGAGCTTAATCATGCATGACTTGCCAGATGTTGTGCTTGCAGTCTGGAAAGTATGCCTCACTGCACAACAAAATATAGCAAGTCATCAAAACAAGTAATGGCTGGGAAATCAGGTTTGGAGTCAAGTTTAAAGCATTCTGGTAATTTTTCCCAGGTGTAGTCTACTACTTTACCGCGATGTTCACTATGCTTTCCATATGACTGATCATATATGATCAAACTGAAAATTGCTTCAACGGTAGTGTTGTGTTCCACTGAAGTTTGAGACAGCTCAAGCCTGAGGGAGACACACTCTTCACCACAGCTCGTTCTATCCATTGGATTCAGGTTCAAGTACCTGCAAAGAAGTCATGGCAGACCATCTCTAGTTGTAGGAACTAACAACTAAGTGATGCAACAAACTGAAGAGTCGAAAAGGATAGCTGCAGCTGCAATCCATACCAGTCATGGCCCATCATCTTGAACACTCTGGAGTATGTAAATGTTTCACCCTTGTCAAGAAGGGAGGAAAAGTTGTCAATGCTCCACTTAAACGTCGTTGCCTTGTCTGACACTGGAGAACAAGGTGTCAGCCACATTATATGGGAACAGAACAGCACCAAAGATTTAAACTAAACTACAAACACTTATATATAGAAAAGAAACCCAAACAGTGCAAGACCAAGGTGAAGAGTTAAGTTGCCTGTGATGATCCATCCCTTGGTGAAGAGATGTATAATGAGATAGAAAAGCAAAAAGAGATCTTACAAGCACCAGCGACACAGCAGTTACCCATGGCTTGTATCTTCCGCTCCACGAATTAGTCCTCTGCAACATGAGCAAAACAATGGCAGATAATCTTGCAATTTCGAATCAATGAAGGCTCCATATATATAGGTCAAAGAAATTTCAGATGAGGTAACCTAATAACAAAAATCTTGCATACGTGAGAACAAGATTTATTAGGGTAAATCACAATCTAATTCCTTCACTTTCCACGATCGTAGTAAATGAAAGGAGCAGATCGAGCTCACCTTGCGATGGTTGGTCGGCGGCGAGCGGAGGCTTGCTTGGAACGAAGCACTCGCCGGAAGATTTGTTCTGTTAGAGCGGAAGCAGGGTCTGTCTGGGTTTTATGCACACGAGGAGGCCTATGCCATGAACCCAGAAAAAAAGGAAAAAAAAAAATCTAGTTTTCCCATTATTGAACCTGGACTTTTTCCGTGCTATATTCCAATTGGGACTCACCAAAATCTATCTTTAGATATACACACGCCAAAATGCCTTTTCTCCTATATTAAATCATACTTCGCACGGCCTCTCAATCAACTTCATGAACTTTTTTGGAGCCTTTTCATGTTATTAAACAGTTCATTCGCAACTAGAGGATAGAGAATTTCCAAGTTGTTTTTCTTCTCTCTTTGAAACTAGTTTCTCTTTTATACCCTTTTTTTTTACAAATAAATTTGATCCAACTTATACCTTCTTTGGCAGGGCCTTTTGCTGTGCCATATATAGGTCCCCCCTACTTTCAAAATATCAATTCTCGGGTCATGGACTTGTCTTTGGGTGTCATCTATATGCAATGGCCCCTACATGTGGGGTACTCATGTCAATTGGTTAGAGCAACTCCAACAGTTTTGCATTTTTAGTTTGACAATTGCCCTGTTTGCCAACTCCCAAATCCAAATGGGAAGTCAAAAAGGCTCTTTTCAATTGTTTGGCAAATTTGGCTTGGCAAATGAAAAGAATGCCAAGTCCAAATGGGGAACTGTTGGAGCTGCTCTTATATATTTCTACTTTTCTTTGATGATGTGACACATTGGCCTTTTCAAAAAGTAATTCATTTTCCATATGAGCTCGGATGAATGGATGAAGACATACTTTATATTAAAATTGTAGCCCTCGACAGGATCTCCACAACCTTGTAGTTGAAAAGTTTTAGAACTGAAACTGTTTACCACAATATTGTTTTAAGCATACATGTTTATGAATTTGAAATTTGAAATTATCAAAAAGCCTTGGGATGTTGACATGTTTTTATATGAAGTTCTCAATGCAATTTACAACTTTGTAGTTAATTTTTTTTTATTTGAACTCGTTTAGTATCCCAAATGTGTCAATGCTATGCAACCGTTTGAAAATGTGCCAAATGCAAGGGAGGCTTACGACAACATGTTCGGTGAGGACCGCAAACCCTCACACACAAGGAGGCGCTGCTAGAGCTCTTCGCGACTCGCCAGGTGAGAGGCCGAGGCGGTCGAGGTGGCGTGCTTGAGCCATTGCGTCTGATCGAGGGTGAAGACTAGGTTGTATATCTAGCGAGTAGTAGCGTTTGATCACCTTCTCCTAGGGCGGGCAGAACTGATTGTATAATTGTATTCCCCCTAGTGTGTCATCCATGTAAACCGTTGTAACTTTGAACGTTTCTTGTCTTAATACAAAAAGACGCCAGAAAAGATTTTTTGCGTGTTCGAGAGAAAAAAAAAGTGCCAAATAAAACCTTAATATCCTTTAGGAATGTTTTTTTTCCAAGAGGAACCACTAGGTACCGAAGCTATGTAACCAACACACAAGTGACAATTTTTTTTAACGCAATGGGTAACCAACACACAAGTAACAAGTAAAAGGGCACTTTATTATTGTGAATAGTTTTGGAATTTTCCTTTCCATGTTTCTCGGGTTGTATCACCACTTGTCTTGTACTTATAAATATGCTTTTTGATTTTTCAGTATGGTACCTGTAATAAGTTTATCTATTAAAAAAAGCTTCAAGAGTCAGACCCAATATCGTAACTTGTATAATATAGTTCAACGAAAACAAACTCCTATTGCAACAACTCTTGACACTAAACTGCTTATTGTTTTCTTTAAAATAGCATTACTAGTAAGTAATAAATTGCTAGCACATAGTAATTAACAAGATTTGCGAACCTTGAATTACACGTAGGAAGGGATGCTTTTCTACTTGCTAAAAATAATAGTTTTTTTTTTTCAATATACTCTAGGGACAAAGGTTTCTCAGAAATCTGGCTGACTAAAGAACAATTTGAAATCATTTTTTTCTGGTTTCTTAAAAGGGTGTTATGTTAACAAATACACAATTTAGTAAGAAGGACTTGGAAAAAGAGCAAATTGTATGGTCTGCACGTATGTTTTTTTTGGGGTTTGAGTCAAAATTTTATAACTTTGATTATTAATAATGAATTCTTAATTATTTATTTGTGAACTTTGAACATCATATGCATAGTTTTTTTCATGAAAAAACGTTGATAAAAAAACATGAATTAGGATATTCATTTATATTCTAATAGAAAATTAGTTTTGTTGCCAAGACATCATTGTCCGTACAATCAAGTGATTTTGGGTTTTCATTTCACTCATTATCCAATGTACTAATAGCATGTCTCATATCCATTTTATCTCATCCCAAAACTAGGTAAAAAAATTCTAATTTCAACCATATATGTGAGTATAAGAAATTTATTTTTTATTCACTATAAAGCAAGAGTTATTTTTAAGATGTTACTATTCTGATTTCAACTATATTTGAGTGTCAAGTAATGTAGTAGGCTGGCTGTCAAACTCACCTCGAATGATTGTCGAACAAACTAGTGGTGCTATAATACTCCATGTAGTATCTATATGGCAAGCATCTCATATATGATGTACCTCGTGGCGAATGGATCATTTAAACTGTTGTTCTACATGTTTGATATGAATGTGTGGATAAAAACCTTTGTGAATACGTTTCTCTAGGGTCATGGCCAGAGAGTTTTATTGGTGCAGTGACTGCACATACTTCCAGTCTTAAACATGACAGGGTTTTGTTGCTCCATTAATTCTTGCTTGAGAAGATGCCTGTAAGTTGATTATGATGGCATGATCAATCTTTCTCGGTGTGCTGGTTTTGTTGAACTTAGGTAGCAGTTCCTGTGGTGGTATTTTTGTATGATCATGATGACACTATAGGATAGAAGCTGCTGGAAAAGTTGCCTTTGAGCAATCGTGTTGTAAGACTTCTTTCTGTTCCCTTCTTTAATCTAGTGATATACATCTTTTGACCACAATACTCTAAATTAGTTTCCCTTTTGTTCTTTTTTATATATATAAAATTTGGTGCACCGTGGGGAACTCCCCACAGTATTTTCGCGTAAAAAATACTGTAAATTGGTGCAATTGTTGGCGACTTGGCGAGTTTCTGTTTATCCTCCCATGATTTAAACTATCTCTCTATTTCTTTCCTTAATTGAGAGGCAGAGGTCCTGCCAGGTTTTTCAAAGAAAATTGCATAACTAAACCTGATTTAAGTGATATTTCTACCAGTACCAACTGATGATGTTAATGGAAGATGTTTGTAGTCACAACTACTACAAAATTAAGCTCTTTTTTTTTTTTTGTAACTTTCATCAGTAACAGAGTAGTAGGAGCAACTAATGTGCTACTCAGAAGAGAAACAAAGCTAACAAAATTTGATGGCAAACAACTGCAGCAAAAATTAATCTCTCAGCTGCATATTTAAGCAATTAAGATCCCATCAAACGCAAGAATCATGAATATTTAGTGTCCTTTACGACATGAATGAGGGGCATATTTTTTTTGAGATGAGTAAATTTTTGGCACAACTAGGTGCAATTACTGAAACTACTTCATCCTGGAGGAGCCAACGATTGTGACCTCAGCCTCAATGCAGCACTTGGTTTTGATGAGATAACCGTTTGATGAGTCCTGCATATCCTCCATTGAAACAAAGTTCTCCGATCCCCAGACCCGGTCATTGTTTGAGAACTGGGCCCGGCCTGCAATTCCCAGCAGCAAAAAGAAGGGTTTAAATATGTGAAAACAATTTAGCATCAGGAGACCTATCCATTGAGCAAATTTGTACTAAATATCAAACCTTTTGTTTTCAGATGCTTGCCACCTTCTTGGTTTTTGATGGATAAGGTGAATTGAGCCAGGACGGCATAGTCTTCCGGGGAGATCATTTATCATCTTCTTCAGGTACAGGGAGATGTGGTTTTCTTTTTATTGAGGCGAATCGACCTGCAAGATTGAACCGATCGTGCAAAATGAGTGCAACTCCTTCCAATCTCTAGTGATCAAAGGCATCCAGTGACATTTAAACCATGTTTTGAATGGAGTTAAAAGGAATCTAGATGAAATCAGCCTACCATTTATATCCACCGGCTGTGAACTCCGGGGAGTACCCTGTGTTCTTTATTCCGAAGAAGTCCGCAATGCACCAGGTGTAAGCTTTGGTCTCGGGCAAGGTTCTTGTATTCTTGACATAGAGTTTCTCTAATGTTGTCTCTACTTTTCTCGAATACGCAAAAGATTTGCATGCAGATGAATTTGTGGTGATAACTTCAGTGAACTTGACGCCAAAGACACAGTTGTTATTGACGAGGAATCCAGATGATTTTTTCAATGCTGCGAGCTTAATCATGCATGACTTGCCAGAACTTGTGCTTTCAGTCTGAAAAGTATGCCTCACTGCACAACAAAATATAGCAATTCATCGAAACAAGTAATTTGTGGCTGGGAAATCAGGTTTTTTTAGACCAAAGGATAGGAAATCAGGTTTGGAGTCAAGTTTAAAGCACTAGGCTTTACCATGATGTTCACTATGCTTTCCATATGACTGATCATATATGATCAAACTGAAACATGCTTCAACGGTAGTGTTTGGTTCCACTGAAGTTTTAGACAGCTCAAGCCTGAGGGAGACACACTCTTCACCACAGCTCTTTCTATCCATTGGATTCAGTTTCAAGTACCTAAAGAAGTCATGGCAGATCAGTGCTCTAGTTGTAGGAACTAAAGTGATGCAACAAATTGAAGAGTCGAAAAGGATAGTTGCAGCTGCAATCCATACCAGTCATGGCCCATAATCTTGAACACTCTGGAGTATGTCAATGTATCGCCCTTGTCAAG
Source organism: Hyparrhenia diplandra (assembly GCA_015847255.1). NCBI lineage: Eukaryota > Viridiplantae > Streptophyta > Magnoliopsida > Poales > Poaceae > Hyparrhenia > Hyparrhenia diplandra. The sequence continues at coordinate 256,315 of JADLZK010000722.1, forward strand.
AAGGGAGGAGAAGTTGTCAATGCTCCATTTAAACGTTGCCTTGTCTGACGCTGGAGAAACAAAGTGTCAGCCACATCATGTTGGAGTGCAGCACCGGGATCGGGACTGGTTGTGAAGCAGTGAATGGGAGAGCAGAACAACATCGAAGATAAACTGAACTATAAACACTTGTAGAAGAGAATTCAAATAGCGCACGACCATGGTGAAGAGTTATGCCCGTGATGAACTGATGATCGCAGCCGCAATGTGTATGCTAACGATAACGACGAACTAGCACAGCGATGTTATAATAAGATAGAAAAAAGGGGGAAAAAAGATCTTACAAGCACCAGCGACACAGCAGTTACCCATAGCTCGGCGTATCTTCCGCTCCAGGAATTATTCCTCTGCAACTGCAAGTGAGATATACGTGAGGAAACAATGTCAGACTAGCTGGACAGTTTAGAGTAATCTTGCAATTTCGAAACAATGAAGGCTCCATATAGAAGGTCAGAAGTCAGAACACATAAAATTCTCAAAAAAGAAAAAAAAAAATCAGAACGCATAAGAAATTTTAGATGAGGTAACTAATAAAAAAAATCTTGCATACGTGAGAACAAGATTTATTAGGGTAAATCAAACTCAGATCGAGCTCACTTGGCGATGGTTCGTCGGCGGCGACCGGCGGCTTGGAACGAAGCACTCGCCGAAATATTTGTTCTGTTGCCGCTGGGTCTGTCTGGGTTTTATGCACACGAGGAGGCCTCTGCCAAGAACCCAGAAAAAGGAAAATTATTTATTGAAGTATCTTGCAATTGGGAATAATTCCTGCCAAGTTTTCTGCAAGTATCTCTGCAAGTTTTCTGCCAAGTTTTTCCATTATTGAACCTGGACCTTGTCAAGTACACTGCTATCTTGCAATTGGGATTCACCAAAATATACAAGGGCAGTGTACATCCACCCACAATGTATATCTGGGTGTAAGGTGGGCTCCATAATAATAATGAAAAAAAATCACTGTGCCTCCATGTCAACTGGTTGTGTCTTGGTAGATGAGAGATGGTGAGAGGAAAAAAAAATATTCTTCCTTGTGCCTCTGTGTTGCATGCCGTTGTTGCATGACTGGTTGTGTTTTGAGAGATGAGAGATGGTGAGAGAAACAATTTTTTTATTATTCCTACCAAGTAGTAATACTACTATCAGGAACAACTACTACCCCTTCTACTACAATCTTCACAATGTATATTGCCAGTTGCAACTCCTTGCTACCCCCTTCTTCCCTCCCATTGTGGACGCCCTTAAATATGTACCACGTCAAATGCCTTTTCTTCTACTCCCTCCGTCGCTTTGAAAGTGTCACTTTGGTTTTACGTACTATCTTGTTAGATCACTCAACTTATTCAAATTTTTTTGTATAAATATTACTTTCTCCGTTCCAGAAAACATGCACTTCTCACATCCCAAGAAGTCAAACATTACAAACTTTGACTAAAATTATATCATAAAATACTAAGGCTTATGAGACAAATTAAGTACCGTTAGATTAGTTATGAAATATATTTTCATAATAAACTTATTCGAGTCACTTTTTGCTATAAACTTGGTCGAGTTGATAAATTTTGACTAGTACGCTTCCCACACTTGCGTGTTTTTAGGAACGGAGGGAGAGTATTTATTTTGTTATAACTTATTTTGTCATTAGAGATACTTTAATAATTATTTATTTAATTTATTATTTGTAGAAAACTTTTTTTGAATAAAATGAATGATCAAACTCGATAACCAAAAGTAAAAATGGTATTCTGAAGCCGTTTCGTGTTCCCCAATTATTGTAAAAATGAATGATCATATTTGCACAGCGTCTCCGTCAATTTCATGAGCTATTCTGAAGCCGTTTCGTGTTAAACGGTTCATTTGCAAATAGATTCGGAGGTGAGTTTCTGAAAAAGAGGGCAATTCACGACGACCCGTCAACTAGGCAAGGGAGTGCCATATTGGTCCCTCTACTTTTAAAATGTTAATTCTTGGGTTATCAACTTGGCTTTGGATGTCATCCAAATGCAATGGCTTTCACGTGGCACACTGGCTTTTTCAAAAAAGCAATTCAGAACTTTTCTATATGAGTTTGGGTGAAGACAAACTTAATTTGTATCAAAATTATAGCCCTCAACAGGATCTACAACTTTGTACTTGAAACTTTTTTAAAAAAATGAAATTGTTTAGGGTCCCAAGATATTGTTTTAAGCTTACAAATTTATGAATTTGAAATTTAAATTATCAAAAACTATCGGATGTTGACATATTCTATATGCAAATTGTAGTTCTCAATATAATTTACAACTTCATAGTTAAAAAGATTTTTATTTGAACTCGTTTAGTATCCCAAATATGTGTTCTAAGTTTCTTATTTTAATTGTGTGCCAAAGCTATATATGTAACCGTTTGAAAATGTGCAAAATAAGACCTTAATATCCTTTAGGATTGTTTTTTTTTCAAGAAACGGCACCTACCAAAGGAACTACTAGGTACCGAAGCTAACCAACACACAAGTGATAATTTTTATCAACGCAATGGGTAACCAACAGTTTATAACTGTGAATAGTTTTGGAATTTTTCCTTTCCATATTTCTCGGGTTGTATCTCAACTTGTTTTGTACTTATAAATATGCTTTTATGGTACCTTTAATAAGTTCATCTTTTTTAACAAGCTCCAAAAGTCATCTTAAAACCTAATACATAACTTCTATAATACTCCCTCCATACCCAAAAAGCTTGACGACAGCGACACGGTCTCCAAACCATAACTTTGACCTTTTTTGTTATTATAAAAATATTTATCAAAAAGTGATATATGTATACTTTTATGAAAGTATTTTTCAAGACAAATCTATTCATATAAGTTTCACATTTACAAACTCAACAACGTAAAGGTTATTGATGATTTATATTTTCAATGTTTGACTCAAACCTTGTCCTAAACGTCGAGCTTTTTGGGTATGGAGGGAATATAGTTCAACGAAAACAAACTGCTATTGCAACAACTGTTGACACTATACTGCTTACTGTTTTCTTTCGAATAGCATTACTAGTAGGTAATAAATTGTTAGCACAATGCACTCAAAAAATATATTGTTAGCACATATATAGTAACAAGATTTGCGAACATTGAATTACACATAGGAAGGGATGCCTTCTCTACTTGCTAAAAATAATATTTTTTTTTTCAATATACTCTAGGGGCAAAGGTTTCTCACAAATCTGGCTGACTAAAGAACAATTTGAAATCAGTTTTTCTGGTTTCTTAAAAGGGTGTTATCTTAACAAATATAATTTAGTAAGGACTTGGAATAGGAGCAAATTGTATGGTCGTATTTGGGGGTTTGAGTCAAACTTTTATAACTTTGATTATTAATAATGAATTTTTAATTATTTATTTGAGAACTTGAATATCATATGCATATGTTTTCCATGAAAAAAGTTTGATAAAAACATGAATTAGGATATTTTTAGAGTTCAACATGAATGAATTACTAATAGAAAAATGGTTTTGTTGTGCGAGACATACTCCCTCCGTCCTTTTATGTGTGTCGCCCGGGAAGCGTGTTTGTGAGGGAAACACGGTTTTCTAGAGACAAATATTTAGGGACAGAGGGAGTATCATTGTCCGTAAAAAGAAAGAAAGAAATTAAAGCGATTGTATACCCAACAATCAAGTGATTTTGGGTTTTTCCTTTTCACTCAAATTTAATCCAATGTACTAATAGCATGTCTCATATCCATCTTTCATCACCCTTGTCAAGAAGGGAGAAGTTGTCGATGCTCCAGTTAAACGTTGTTGCCTTGTCGTCTGACGCTGGAGAACAAGGTGTCAGCCACATTACATTGGAGGTTAGGTCAGCTACACGACTGAAGAAAGAGGAACAGGCAGAGATGTGTATAATACAAGATACCAAAGGAAAAAAAAAGATACCTTACAACCACCAGCACAGTTGTTGCTAAAAATGCCTTTTTCTCTTATTTCGTCTCATAAGCTTGTTTTTACAGCTTCTCCGTTAGTTATTTGCAGATGTTTTGTGTCAAGTGAGCCTTCTGCAAATGAGTTTCAACTTGCACCATTGGGCTCCATCATCATTCTGCAAAGGATAAAGACGCGTCATGATAGAGCCACTGGGCCACAGGAGCGCGAATGAGCAACACCCGTAGTAGAGAGATGAGGCGTAGTAGAGAGAAAAGGAAAGAAGCGAGAGAAATAGGAGAGGAGGAGAATAGAAGATAAGGATTTTTTTAATATTTATTCATTTTTATTTATCATGTGAAGTTAATTATTTTGCTAAACGGTTCACCAAAATAGTTATAGCTTCACCGGTAGATTTGCTCATTAAGCTAAATCAAAAAAAGCTGCTTCATTAGCGAAACTGAACTGTGACAAGCAAAGCCTTAGATTTAATCACTTTTTCCATTACTCCCCACGTAATCAAATACCCTATCCACCTCAAACACTGTGCTGCTATGAGGGGAAAAACGTTACCGCTACTCGCTATTTGTGCGTCCTCCAAGAATGGTGACCGTGGCTGCTCCCGTGAGCGAGGACGCATGTGGTGGCCAAGAATCTATTTGTGTGCACGAACGAGAGTGAAGGGTGTGTGAGGGTGGTAGCCAAAGAGATAGATTCAGGACACCGTTGGGTGCTTGTGGAGACACACTACAAGCGCTCCCCGCCTGGACAACGAGGAGGAAAGGAAGTGGACTGTGAGGTTGTGTCCCTGAGAATTTTGAGACACAAATTAAAAATATTTATGACAAATTAAAAAATAAAGTATTTTGAGCTTTCATTTAGCTCTCTATATAAAATTTATCAATATTTATGACATTAAATAAGTATCATTAGGTTTTTGACAGTATATTATACAATACACCTACTTAATGCCATAAAAACAATTTCTTTTCTATATGGTTAAATTTATATACTCTAAGAAAGAATACACCTAGGATCATATTCTTCTTATGGGGATAGTACTACTGCTGCATATACAAAGCTGTCAGACAAAGATTGACACAGTGTCTGATTGTTTGGAATCACACATCACAGTTACCGATCAAGTCATACAACACGAGCTGCACTCTCTGAACGTATATGAGATATTTTGTCGCTATTTATTAAGCTCAATTAATTTTTATTAGTTCATGGAGAACACACGTCAAGTTTATTTGGGCCATTGTACCAAGAACATGATTTACTTCCATAGCTAAGTGCAGTACACTTGGAGATAACTCACTCTGTTCTAAAAAGGAAGGCCATTCTTAATTTTCAAGGAGTAAATAAACCTTAAAGTTAATTAGATACATGCAAAACGGCTGATACTTCCATAATAAACATATTTGGAGATATAAATATTGATAATATTTTAGATAAATCTAGTCAACTTCAAGAAAATTTTGAGCTCATATAAACCTTAAAACGATATTATTTTTTGGCAGGGTCAGCAGGATTTTAAAATATAGTCAGTAAAATTCTAGTTTGCTGCTGCTACAGATGGAATTATCAATTTTTTTTTCTTTGCTTTATTTTGAGTGACAAATCTGAAGTCAAAATCTCATTGGCCGGTGGAACTGGTTCTTGCAGCTCCACAGGATCACTGTACGTACAAGCAGCATGTTCACAGTAGCAGTTCTCCAGTTCATACAAGCAGCATGTTCATACTAGTTTACCATCCTTTTCTTAAAAGCATCCAGTTCATACTATTTCATCCTCATGGCAGCAGATTGCACTCAGCAACATCAGTTCACACTAGCAAGAAAAGAGTTCACACTTGAGAAAAAAATGTACAGCGACCGGGTCTCGTAGTTACAGAGTATCATGACCAACATTACAGGTATCATGACCTTAGACATGATCATAACAACAGCTGGCTATCTAGTACAACAACTTGCTAGACAGGTAACACGTTCATCTTCTGCTTCTCCAGGTAGTTATAACTGCAAGAAACAAGACCGGTCTGAGATCTTAACTAATTAACAACAACCGATTATCGGGCATATAACACCAAAACAGGAAAGGAGTCACCCACAAAATGACACTGACCCAAGATGTTTAAACTTATATGTTTAATATGCTTTCAGGAAACAGGAAGGGTCAGAGTATACATTACTTATACGCTTTCAGGAAAAAGCGCCTTCTTGAAACATTTCATGGCAGCAAGATGTTGACTTCTCATCAACTTGGGTCATACTTGACAGAGACAGTGCTGTGAGAATATAAGTATTCCATCAAAATTTTACTTCAAAGTGAAATTTTAGTCTGTCATTTCCTAGCTAACAACAGTGAAATCTTAGTCTCTGAAATTTTAGCATTGAGCATGATTCACACTGGCAAAACTCACATAATTATTGCTATCATATAAGATTCTAGCTCCTACTGATTTTCCGGTGCTAAGTGCATCAATCTGTGCAGATAGGAAATGCAAGGCATCCATAACTCACTGCATATATATTAAATACAGAAGTGAATTTTTGCATATTATGAAGATGTTATGCGCAGCAAACCCATTAGGGGCTAATTGCCCAATTATCCTATCTTATTTATATTTCCTTAAATAGTTTAGTTATTTCCTTAAAGATAGGATCGCATAGGTTATATAATTGTAATCTTGGATTGATGGAAAATTAAGCAAAAGCAATCAATTATTGCTCGGCTTCCCTTAGGGAGCCAGGAGACTCAACTAGCCGCCACCTCTGTTCTCGCTCTCGTTCGTTCCAGCCACGGCGCCCCCCAGCACCGCCGCCCGACCTCATCCTCCGATCCAACACTCATACACCCCTGCGTGAGATCCCAGGTAGGACTAGGAATCCTATCAATCTGGACAATTTGTACTCAATAAGCTCTGTCTATCTAAAATGAAGAACCCGCTGAATCTATGCTTACAAATTACAGTTAATGTTTTTTTTTTGTTTTTAATTACAGTTAATGTCCTTTCCACCACTGGAACACTAGAACAGAAGGTGATGTCAGCAAGCACTTAGTGCAAAATTTTCATGAGTTATCAAGTGTACTTCATAGTGCATACTTGTGCATTACATTATCTGAACTCTGCATAGCAAACAAATTGACTTAAAATTGAAAATAAGGGACAATGGATCTATCTGCTAGCCAGCTTCTAACTGTAAACTTAAATCGATGTTTCAGTAGTTGGATCGATCAATTAGCCACTTCTATCTGCTAAGCAAGCATGAAATTTATCAAGATGTAAAAAGCTCAGCCAGGTATTTGTGCAAGTGAAGAGGTAATACTTTTTGAAATTAACAAGACTGATGCAAATTTCATTCATGTGTTACAAGAAATCTAGGCAAGAACAGAAATAGTGTTCGAAAAAAATTCTTGAAACTAGGAGTAAAAATTGTTACCTCAATTTTGACACAGTATTCATATGCAGAATACTCATCCCAGAGATTTGCTTGTGTCAGTCTGCTGTAATTGAAGAACTCTGTAATTTCATTCCTGTGGAGAGCATCTGATGCCGGCAAGTAGATTATAATACCAGCTCTTGGTGTGTGTGTGTGTGTGCATCTTACCTCCTTCATTTACAACACTTGTATCACTCCTGAGATAAATAAATCAATTCAGACAGAAATGTAGGGCCAAACTAAAACATAAAATAAACACAGAAGTTTCGAGAATACATTTTATTATGTCAGCTCAATTAGTTCACAAGAAAATATTTAGCGGATTCTTCGGTAAGAGAATATAAAGTAAAGACGTATTTGCATACAGAACACCAGGCCACCAGGGTAGTATTGAAATTTCGGGTACCAAACCATAACAAGTGTACATACTTATATTTTTCAGTGACTCGTCATGATATAGGTCACGAGAGAATATTTCTCTAAATAATTTCATCATTCAAAGCACACCAAAGAGCATGGCCAGCTCTTTACTTGCCCTGCTTATGTCACATCTATGCACCAACCTCCTAACTAGAGCATTTAGCATTCGAGCTGCTCTAACTGCTCTAACTAGATTGAAAACCTTGTTCATTTGATCACTTTTCTCATATCGACTTTTACTTGCCACTGCTAGTTGATAAAAAATTAACTCTGCCAATAATCATTGTTACATTCACTTTTAATTTACAAATCTTGGGTTCAGCTTTCATGGAAAAAAAAGAAACTTCAGTTCACATGTTAAATCTTCAGCACTAAAGATACAAGATGAGCCAACCAAAAATAAATGCGATGAAGGATAACAATCTCATGTCACCACACTATTGAACCATAATTTTTCATAAAACAACTTCCTTCATCAACAGATATAATCTTTTCATACATAGGACGGTATCTGTTTTCAGATTGAAGCGGTGTAAATAACATAAATAAATTAGATGTGGTTTATGATTTTAACAAAGAGATAAGACATTCACAGGTGTGCTAAACTCTTATATTTCTCGCTTACTATTTTTATCACGTACGTACTGGATAGAGGGTGTTATGGGCACACAAACGCACCCATGTCTTCTCTGTAAGAACAAGAAGCCACCATTTGCTTTGAAAACAGGCTCTCCTCACCAGGTTTATAAGACAAGAATGGAATCCAGATGTAGTAGGTTCATTAATGTAAGAGTTCTCTAGAGCAATTGGGATCAGTGTTCAACTTTGTGGAGCAGCTGCAGCAAAAACACATTGTCTGCCAGTAAATTTCCATGTAGAGTGTAAGTGTTTACCAATCCAGTTGCAAGTAGATTATAAGAACTTTTACAGTACTATCAGCAGGAGATTTCGCATGTGAACAATCCAGAAGCTGACCTGTTGGACAAAAAGACACTTGTGGATACATAAATTGACTGGCTATAGAAAGATGACAGAAGGAAACATGTCATCAAGATCTTAGGCATGAACTGTTCCTTGAAGTGAACAAAACGCCACCCATCTTCATGACCACATTTTGTTGGAGAAAAAACAGAATATGTAATTACTCTAAGGCACAGATACAGCCTTTTCAGCTGCTCTAGAGTAACAGTATTGGGCAGGTTTATGACATAGATTTAACCTGAAGACAAAAATGTGCATCCATATTACAATATCATGAAAGAAGAAACATAGAAGGTAATATTCTTTCATGTGATCTAAAAACAACCAGCGCAGTAGAGGCAAGATTCACCACCATTCTAGGATCTACCTAGCTGACAGTACGATCATTTATCTAGTTTGAATTCTGGAGTAGACATCTTCTGCTTAGCATAATCTGACAAAACCTGGTTGTAGTATCCAGTAAAGCCATAACCCTGATTGCCATCTAATTTTGGTGCCATTCAGAGTAAACCAACTGTAATGATGTACACTAAAGATGTTGAACAATCATTTTATCCATACCTTCTCGAGATGAACTCCTGGACCAACTTTTTCCACTGCATTTTTTAAAATCATCCTGTGCCCAATCATCGCATACATTCCCAATAACAGCATGTCCCTCCTTAGCCTGGGAGGAAGAAACTATTATCTTCTTTCCCTGTTACAAGAACAATAATAACAATGTTCAGTTAGTATCTAATAATGGAAAATGCTTCAAGTGCAACCACTGGAGTACAACTCAATTACAGCGCTAAACCACTTGGTCAACTAGGGAATTCTCTTGTTAATTATACATAGTTCCTCTTTGCAGTGGACACTTGATAAGAACAGAGGCATCTACCCCCAATTAACCCAGCTAAGTGTTACAATCCAATGGAAGGGTTAAAATATTACAACCCAAATAAAGCAAGAAAATTGGAAGTGTGCTGATTGCACAGGGGTGGGAGGAGGGGTGGGGGGTGGGGGGTCTAACAGTATATCCAAAAAACTGCAGACATAATCCATAGCACTGTTGCACTCATGATCAACACTGTAGAAATCAAGGAGGATCATGAGAAATATGTATAGGACTGTTGCTCTTCACATAGCTTGTGTCAGGTAAAAACATAGGGGTACCAAATACCATACACCTGCTGTGGGGGAATACACAAGCTTCTATTGTAGGAATCCTGGAGGGAAAGGTTTCTTCACAAGTCATTATACAGCAAATTACTGCTGTCAAGCTACCTTGGACTGCACACACGGTTATTTTACCTGTTGACAAACTTGATGCTGAAGTGCATTAACAAGAGAAGATTTGCATAAAAGAATACCACACAGCAAGGCCAAGAAACTTAGAGCACAAGACAGAATAGTCACTCCAACAAATTTATATGTCACATAAAGATGATCAGCAAAATTAAAAACTCAACTCATTTTTTCTACTCACTCATTTGTTGGCTTCATTGAGGAAACGATACTTTTCAGGAAGGAACTTTGCATGCTGCTGATATTCGTCCCTCGAGAAAACCGATATAAGCATGGAAGTAGTGGAGGCCTCAAGTGAGAAGTTCTTCTCATCAAGCTTGGAGAGGTAAGCCCCAGCCCGGCTTATGTCGCCTCTATGCAACAATCTCCTTACTATAGCATTAAGCATTCGTGAGTCTGGAGCAGTACCATTCTTTTCCATTGCTGAAAACAGACCATCAAACTCCTCTAGCGATCCTTCTTCTATGAGATGTTCTGCTATCAAGGAATAGGTCACAACACTTGGAACCAAACCATTAGCAGGGATAGCAGTGAACAAATCCATGGCCTCTTTCTTTCTGCCAACTTCGAACAAAGCACCAATCATGATGCTGAAAGTAAAAGTGTCAAGTTGAACATCCTTAGAACACAGGCCCTGAAACATTTTGACTGCTTCATCAACACAATTGTTTTTGCAAAGCCCATTAAGAATTATGTTGTATGTGTGAATGTCCCACTGTTTTCCACTTTTAATCATATTCAGGTAGAGTTCCTTTGCTTCAGAAAATCTCCCATTTTGAAACAAACCATGCAGTATAGTACTATAAGTCACAACCCAGGAGTAACTCCCTTCCTCAACATTTCTTGAAAAATACAGTATGCATTATCTATCCTGCCAGCTCTACAGTAGCCATGAAGCAATGTATTATAAGAAACAACATTAGGTTTCAAGCCAAGTGAGACCATACCATCAAGTAACTTTGCCGCTTTATCCACTCTACCAGTTAAGCAGTAGCCATCTATTAATGTAGTGTATGAGATAACATCAGGCTTCACACCAATGCAAACCATCGAGTCAACGAGCCTCCTGGCTTCCATAATCCGTCTTTCTCTGCATAAGTTACACAATATTGTGTTGAAGAACACGTTGTCTGGGCGAATCCCTTGATTCAGCATTTCCAAAAATAATTCCTCAACCTTCTCCCATTTGTCAACAGTGCAAAGTCCATAAACAAGGGAGCTAAAAACTTCAATGTCTGGAGTCACCCCTTCATTTTTCATTTGATTGAACTGGAGCACGGCATCATCAACTCTTCCCAACTTGCAAAGTGTATCTATCAATGTTCCATAATTGACGACATTTGGACTCCAACCTTGGTGCTTCATTTTGATAAATATATGCATCACCTCATCTATCATTGCCTTTTTAGCATACACACAGATCACAGTGTTGAAGATATGATGATCAGGTGAAATGCCATTTTCGACCATCAAATTTAAGAGATCATGCATTTCCGAAAGAGCCCCTTTGTTACCATATCCATGAAGCATAATGCCAAATGTAGTTACATCAGGTTTTATGCCCTTCCTAACCATAGAATCAAAAAACAATCGAGCTTCACTGCACTTTCCTTTCTTGCATAGATAGTCCAAAAGCAAATTATAAGTAATACTATCTGGCTCAAGACCACGTGCAGACATTTCTTGGATCCTTCGAACCACGTCTTCCCACTGACCTGTAGAGAGGTATCCATGGATCAGACAATTATATGTCCTATTGTTTGGATTAACACCTTTATCAACCATCTGCTGGAAGACACCCACGGCCCTGTCAACCGCTTCAGCTTTGCACAAGCCATCGATTACTGTGTTGTATGTCACAATGCTCGGTGGAACACCCATTTCCAGGAACAAGTTATAAGCTTTATCCACCTGACCCTCACTAAAGAAACTCTTGATGATGGTGTTGTATGCAATCACATTTGGTGGGTAGCTACCGCCTTGACCATCAGCCATCGTGTGGAGCAGCTTAAGTGCCTCCTCGGCTCTCTTTTCATTGCAGAAACATTTGATAAGTGTGCTGTATGAAAATACATTAGGGGTGCATCCAACTTTGGGCATTTGTCCAAGCAATACATCCATGGCCTCGTCCACCCTCTTGGAGTCACATAGGCCCTTGAGCAGTTGATTGAAGATTACTACGTCATCCACCCTCCAGCCCGTCTTAAGGATGAGCCCAAAGGCGCCGAAGCCATGCCCCAGGCGGCCCATGCGGCAGAAGCAGCCGATGAGGATGCTGTAGGTGTAATGATCAGGAGCCACCTTGGTGGAGCAGTCACGTACCATCCGGTTGAAGAGGGAGACGACGAGCTCTGACCCTGTGGTGGAGGAGGAGCTTGGGCCCGACGCACGAGACACAGCGGTGAAGATCTGGTTGAAGGCGACAACCGACGCAGGCCTCGCGCACCGAAGCAATTCATCGAACAGCTTGGGCGCGTCGTCGAGGCTGAGGCTTCCTGAGCGGGCACGGCTGCCGATGACGCGCTCCAGCTCCAAGCACCTGTCCCAGGCGGCGCTCACTCTCCGCGACATGGCGACGGGGCGGGCGCGTGCGCGGCTACTGGCTCCGCACGGACAAGCACGGCACGGACGGCGCCCCCGCGTAAGGCTCTGGATCGGTGAAGGAGAGATGCTCGCGTGAGCTGAGCTGGGCGCGCGGGCAGAGCCGCGAGTGCTGCGCCGTGGAGTGGCTGTCTCTGTGAGGCCTGGGCAGGAGCTAGAACGGCGTCGGCGCCGCCGCCGCGGCGGCGCGCGGGCGACGGGTCAGGAGGCCTTGTTTTGTGTCCTGGGTGGCTTTCTGGATGGATGTTGGATGGGCTGTTGATCTATCACGGCGGCGCGCGTGAGCTGCCGAGGAGTAGTTCACTCAGTGAGGAGCTGGAACATCGGGCGTCGTCGGCGGCGGCGCTGGCTGGGCAGGCCACAGGCGCGGGCGACGGGTGCTGGCCTGGCCTCGGGCTTCTTTCTGACGGGTATTCCCGCATCGAGTGTACGGACCAACAGATAGGAGGAATTGGAGGCGTCTGTAGAGTCCGAACACACTGGCATAGCTCATCACTAATCCAAACCTGCAATCAATTCATTGCTATTTAGGGCAGTCCCAACGATGTAAACCAAGCAGTTTTTATAACATACTCCTCTGCCCTAAAATAAAAAGACTTTCCCGCTTCCCGGTAGTTTCAACGTTTTTAAAATATCAAGCAATTATATATTAAAATATATAAATATTTATGTTAAAAAATTAGTATCATTGGAAAAAGATCTTTTTAAGTCTAGTTTTTTAACAAATTTATTTAAAGATTTAAATGTTGCAGACATATTTTCTACAAACTTAGTCAAAATTGAGTAAAGTTTGACCCAAGACGCTTCCCATAACGTCGTTTATTTTGGGACGGAGGAAAGAGGATGTCAAGACCAAAAAAAGATTTCTTCCCAACCCATGGTTTCTATTACCTCATTCATACCAAGAGTAAATTAAATACAGCACTAAAAATAGGTAGATCAATTGTGGCAACTATTTTACATCTCACATGTGTTCTGTCGACAACACACAGTGACAAAGAAACAAAACAGGTGGAAAGTTGCCAACAAATCAACACAACCAGGAAACATAAATCATATTTCTGCATTTCATCACTTTCCAGAACCAAATTTACCATACATCAGCCCATCTTTCAGTCTCAAAAGCCATACATAATCAGATTGAAGATCATGAAAGGATAGGTACGAGTTTGGTGTAAGAAACAGCTTATGAAAACAACACCATCCGGATACATGTTGGGTTTACCAGTTCTCATTTACAAAGACCAGGGAAAAAAGAGAAAACAGGCTAGCACATCATCTAAAGTTCATAGACATCTGTCGCCGAGAAGTGCTTGGCTGAAAATTCCTTGTCCAGCGAAGTATTTCATCCTTAAAGTTCATGGACATCTGTCACCGTAGAAGTGCTTGACTGAAAATTCCTTGTCCAGCGAAGTATTTCATCCTTCAAGAGCGTGATACGCCGGCAGTCGCCCCTCCTTGAGCCCGATAGACCACTTCTGCGTGAGCGAAATAGCAGTATAAATGATGTCAGAAGGATTCCTGGGGAATTTGTGCTCAATAGCCATTTTGTTTCTACTATTCCAGATAGCCCAGGAGAGACAAGCAAAGATGAGCAAAATTAGTTCAATCGGCAAGGGCCCCTTGCCCATGAGCCAACCTTCAAATAACTCCTTGATGGACCCAGGACATTGTCCAAATCAAAAGTCTCCCTCATGATCCCCCCAAATCAGCTTAGCAATATGACAGGAAACAAAAGATAGGAGTATGATTTACTGATTCTTTACCATCAACAAGACAGCAGTCATCATCAACTAGCCAACCCCTTCAGCTCCCATCTTAACAGTTAAGATAGATGTGGTCATCAGAATCAGATGTGGTCATCAGGATCAGATCAGTCTAAACATCTCAAATCTCATTGTATCCACCACTCAGTTACTCAAAATTGCGCACCCAAAAGTGCACAAACACCATGTCGACTTTAATGTCAACGACAGCAGAGCTAATTATTGAAGCTTGACGAATATATAGACTACTGCCACATCATCCAAACTATATCCGGCACTTATATTATCATTTTTGTTACAGAAGGAAGCCGAGACACTAGAAAATAAAATAATACCAAAACCTACAACAGTTTCAAGCGGCTCTAGCCTTCTAATTGCTAACAGTAGCAGCAGCATTGCAAACATCCATACAGACGGTGCCAGCCCTGTTGCTGTTGTCGCTATTACTTCCACGGCCATCTCTTCTCTGTCTTCCATCAGCCCGAGTAGCAGGGGGGGCCAAATCAGGACTCAGGGGAATTCCGACTCAGGAGCAGCAATACATGAGCACCTTGTTGGGGTGGAGGCCAAGTCAGTCTGTGATATGCCAAAAGACCAAGGAAAATATGAATTAAGAAAACAGAAACATCACTGCAGCAGCTCAAAGGGTTGCTCTTAAGATCTTGATGATTTTCCCACATTTTGGGCAATATAAAAATGCAGAAAACAACTTCCTTCTACAATACTCTCTTTTCATATAAATACTCCAGATCCATCTATTGTCCAATTTAAGAGTTGTAGATACTAAATAAATTACATATGTTGTAACACAAAAGACATAGTTCAGGCAGGGGGTGTGCACATTTCTGGGTTGCTACTTTATCATGTACTGAGTTGCTGGATGTTATGGCACATTGATGCAACCATTTCTTCTCTTAAACAGTGCCAAATGTAAGCACAAGTCTTTCTTTACAAACAAAAATGATTCAACACTCTTTGGTTGTTGTTTCAAAGAAAAAAAAAAACCTAAAGCAAAGGATTATACCATAGATGCAGTATTGAGCCAAATCATACTAGAATCATTAACAGAGTACTAAGGGGAAAGACCCCACTATCTATCCAAACATAAAACAACACTCTGCATGAGATAGTAAGAATCTGCCTCTTCCATGTATCGCATGGCAGATATTGACATACTGCTATATACTGAAATTATGCAATGTTTGTGTGGTTACATGACCATGAAAAGTAAACAAGGGAAACTTCATAAGACCAATGTTATCATTCACAAACAAATGATCAGAATCCTAATAATAGGCAATGCCCTCATTTCATAAATAGGAGATATCTAACACAAAATATTACACACATACTTGAGTTCACAAACCTCGAAAGCACAGGTAAAATTCCACTTTGGCTGGTTCGTCTTTAGACAAGGAATGATAACAGAAGGAAATGAACACGTATATCATATAGATATACATGAGGCGGCCTTGTGGAAAGCAAACATTCATTTCTATGTACCTTGCAGCCTGTCCAGAAGAGCGAACACAGAAACAAACTCATGGAATTAGAAACAGTAAACGCTCCTATCGGCGACAGGAAAATACAAAGCTTTAAATATACGAATTTCGTCAATGATCAAGTGCAGGATATCTTACAAAATATGCACCAATAAGCAAAAAGAATGCTATGATGCCCATTAATCTGATTATCTAAAAGTTATTTCCCCTCTAAATATAACTGGGACAGACACAAGATAATTTTAGCTCGTGAACATGATGCCAAAGTGCACCAACAGGTCAACATTTCTCCAGAGTGTTTCTTCAAACAAAGGAGACCGGAGAACAGGGTCGGCAAATTAGAGCAAGGAGACAGATACAGCAACTCTTAACAAACTTACATGAAGATATATCAGCACAGTCGAGGTACAAGTCATTGAACATAATGCTTATTTGTAGGCCTTGTTAGGAAAAAATTATACTACAAAGCTGAGCTGACTACCAGCGGAAGTTAAAAATTCTAGGAACAGGTCATACCGAGAGGCGGATAATATAGGAGGAAAACAATCATCAGGGAGCGTCTAACCAATCAACGGGAAACAACATACTGAAAGGTATTGATAATTAGAGAGGAAAGCAACATTTGTGTGAGGGGAAAAACATAACAGTCCTTACACTGCTAACGGTAGTGAGATACACAGGCTTAAACTTAAGTCATAGGAATTACATCAGTCGTCGACAGTGTTCCTTTACAAATTATTATGCAACAAAACGCAGAGACTTCATTAGCTATTAGTTTGTAAATAGATTCCTGCTGTAAAGCTAGCTAGGACTGCACATAAGATCATTTACCTGTTAATAAACTAGATGGCGAAGTGCAGTAATAACAGGAATGATTTTCCTAGAGAACTTCGTCATCCACAGCATACCACAGACAGAACATGGCCTCACCAATCACCAGTGTACCCTGTCTTAAAAACGAGGCCAGAGACAGGGAGAAAAGAAAACCAAGTCTAGGCCGATGAGGTTGGTATGCACAGATCAGAAGCCAAGCGACCATGTTGGAGAGAGACAGCGGTGAGGATCGGCTGATTGAAGGCGGACAACCGAGGCCGGTCTGGCGTGGGGCAACAATTCACCGACCAGCCGGAGTGCGTGTGGCTGAGGCTCACGAGGTTGCCTGGCCTCGCGCCACCGCGCGGCCCGCGGTCGACTGTTCGATGGTGCTGCCCCACGGCAGTCCAGGTCGGAGCAGCGGCCGCTGGCGGCCCTCACGGGGCAATGCAGGACGGCGCGCAGCCTAGATCTCGGGTAAGGGCGGATCAGAGCAGCGCCACCTGCGTCGTGGAGCAGTTAGCAGTAGCCAGTAGGTGAATGTAGGAGCTGGAATGGTGTGGTGGTGGTGGTGGGCGGTGGGGTTCCCCTTGCGGCGGCGGCGGAGGTGCTGCAGCGTGGGGTTGGGCGCCGCGGCGTCGAGGACGGGGACGGACGGCGCCAGCACACGAGTTGTGGTTGATAGGTTTATGGCCCATGCGACCCCATACACACGCGGCCCCTCAGTCCAATATCCGGCCCATGAGTACGGTCTTGCGTCTCACCAATTCAGACTCAATTCAGAGCTGAACAGAAGAAAACCTTGTCCATTTGATCACTTTTTGTCATCTGTGACTTTACTTGCTACTGCTAGTCGATCATAAATTCAGATGAATCCAGATGTAGTAGGTTCGTCAATGGAATGCATCCTGTAAGAGTTGTCTAGAACCATTAGGATCATTGTTCAACTTGTGGAGCACTGCAGCAAAAAACATTGCCGGACAGTCAATTTCCATGTAGACTGTAAGCGTTTGCCAGTGCAGTTGCAAGTAGATTATAAGAAATAAGAACTTTTACAGTATTATCAGCAGGAGAGTTTGCATGAACAATCCAGAAGCTGACATGTTGGACAATAAAAAAAAAAGGCTCTTCTGGATACATAAATTGACTGGCTATGACAGAGAAGGAAACTTGTCATCAAGATCTTAGGCATGAACTGTTCCTTGAAGTGAACAAAACCCTACCCATCTTCATGACCACATTTTGAAGGAGGAAAAACAACTTCTGTAATTTCTCTAAGGCACTCAGACAGCTTCTTCAGCCACTCTTGAGTAACAGTCTTGTGCAGGTTTATGACATAGATTTAACCTGAAGACAAAAATGCACATCCATATACAATATCATGAAAGAAAAAACATAGAAGGTAATATTCTTTCATGTGATCTAAACAACCTGCGCAGTAGAGGCAAGATTCACCACCATTCTTAGGATCTACCTACTGACAGTAGGATCATTTGTAGTATCCAGTAAAGCCATAACCCTTATTGCCATCTGATATTGGTGCCATTGAGAGTGAACCAACTGTATGTCGAACAATCCTAGCATTTTATCCATACCTTCTCCAGATCGACTTTTAGAACTCCTGGACGAGCTTTTTTCCACTGCATTTTTTAAATCATTTGGGCACGGGGGGGGTTTGCGCTCTAACAGCAAATCCAAAGAACCGCAGAGATAATCTATACTCATGATTTTTTTTTCTAACACACAGTTCCACTCATGATCAACACTGCATATGAGAAAAAGAAATCAAGGATCATTTGAAATATGTATGTATAGGACTGTTTCTCTTAACATAGATTGTGTTAGGTAAAAACATAGGGGTAGCAAATACCATACACTGCTGTGGGAGAATACACAAGCTTCTATTATAGGAATCCCTTCACAGGTCATCATACAGCAGATTACCGCTGTCAAGCTACCTAGGACTGCAAACATGATTATTCTACCCGCTGACAAACTTGATGCTGAAGTGCATTAACTAGAGAACATTTCCCAAGAAGAATACCACAGAGCATGGCCAAGAAAGTTAGAGCACAAGACAGAACAATCACTCCAACAAATTTACATGTCACATAAAGATGATCAGCATAGTTGAAAACTGAACACATTTTTCCTTCAACACTCATTTGTTGGCTTCATTGAGGAAAGCGATACTTTTCAGGCAGGAACTTTGCATGTTGCTGATATTCGTCCCTCGAGAAAACTGATATAAGCATGGAAGTAGTCGAAGCCTCAATTGAGAAGTTCTTCTCATCAAGTTTAGAGAGGTAGGCCCCAACCCTACTTATGTCACCTCTATGCAAGAACCCCTAACTAGAGCATTTAGCATTCGTGAGTCTGGAGCAGTACCACTCTTTTCCATTGCTGAAAACAGACCATTGAACTCCTCTAGCGATCCTTCTTCTATGAGATTTTCTGCTATTAAACGGTAGGTCACAACATCCGGAACCAAACCATTAGCAGGCATAGCAGCGAACAAATCCATGACATCTTCCTTTCTGCCAACTTTGAACAAAGCACCAATCATGATGTTGAAAGTAACAGTGTCAGGTTGTACATCCTTAGAACACAGGCCCTGAAACATTTTGACTGCTTCATCAACACAATTGTTTTTGCAAAGCCCATTAAGAATTATGTTGTATGTGTGAATGGACCACTGTTTTCCACTTTTTAAACATATTCAGGTAGAGTTCCTTTGCTTCAGAAAATCTCCCATTTTGAAACAGACCATGCAGTATAGTATTGTAAGTCACAACTCCAGGTGTAACTCCCTTCCTCAACATTTCTTCGAAAAGACAGTATGCATTGTCTATTCTGCCAGCTTTACAATAGCCATGAAGCAATGTATCATAAGAAAAAATGTCAGGTTTCAAGCCAACCGAGACCATATCGCCAAGTAACTTCGCTGCTTTATCCACTCTACCAGCTAAGCAGTAGCCATCAATTAATGTATTGTATGAGATAACATTAGGCTTCACACCCATGCATACCATCGAGTCAATGAGCCTTTGGGCCTCCACAACCCGTCCTTCTCTGCATAAGTTACAAAATATTGTGTTGAAGAAAATGATGTCAGGGCGAATCCCTTGATTCAGCATTTTGAAAAATAATTCCTCAACCTCCTCCCATTTGTCAACAGTGCAAAGTCCATAAACAAGGGAGTTAAAAACTTCATTGTTAGGAGTCACACCTTCATTGACCATTTGATTGAATTGGAGCACAGCATCATCCACTCTTCCCAACTTGCAAAGTGCATCTATTAATGTTGCATAACTTACGGCATTTGGACTCAAACCTTGCAGCTTCATTTTGATAAATATATGCATTGCATCATCTATCATTGTCTTTTTAGCATATGCACAGATCATAGTGTTGAAGATATGATGATCAGGTGAAATACTATTTTATAACATCAAATTGAGATCATGCATCTCAGAAAGAGCTCCTTTCCTACCATATCCATGAAGCATAATGCCATAGATAGTTACATCAGGTTTTATGCCCTTCCTAATCATAGAATCAAAAAAGAATCGAGCTTCATTGCACTTACCATTCTTGCATAGATAGTCCAAAAGCAAACCATAAGTAATCCTATCTGGCTCAAGACCACGTGCAGACATTTCTTTGATCCTTCGAACCACCTCTTCCCACTGACCTGTAGAGAGGTATCCATGGATCAGACAATTATATGCCCTATTGTCTGGATTAACACCTTTATCAACCATCTGCTGGAAGACGTCCTCGGCCCTGTCAACCTCTTCAGCTTTGCACAGGCCATCGATTACTGTGGTGTATGTCACAATGTTCGGTGGTACACCCATGTCCAGGAACATGTTATAAGCTTTATCCACCTGACCCTCACTAAAGAAACCTCCGATGACTGTGCTGTATGACACCACATCTGGTGGGCAGCTGCTACCTTGACCATCGGCGATCATGTGGAGCAGTTCAAGTGCCTCCTCAGCTCTCTTTTCATCACAGAGACCCTTGAGAAGTGTGTTGTATGAAACTACACAGGGCATGCATCCAACGCCGGCCATTTGTCGGAGCAATACGTCCATGGCCTCGTCCACCCTCTTGGAATCACATAGGCCCTTGAGCAGTTGATTGAAGATTACTACGTCATCCACCCTCCAGCCCGTCTTAAGGATGAGGCCGAAGGTAGCGAAGCCATGCTCCAGGCGGCCCATGCGGCAGAAGCTGCCAATGAGGATGCTGTAGGTGCAACGGTCAGGAGCCACCTTGTTGAAGCGGTCACGGAACATTTGGTTGAAGCGGGGAGACAACGAGCTTGGATGACGACGAGCATTTCGCGCGAGACACAACGCTAAGCAACTGGTTCAAGGCACGAACCGAGGCAGGCCTGGCGTGAAGAAGCAATTCGTCGAACACCTTTGAGCGCGTCCTGAAAGCTGAAATTTCCCGACCTGGCGCGGCGTATGGCGGCGCGCTCCAGCTCCAGGCACCGGTCGTGGGCGGCGCTGACGCGGCGGGACATGCCGACGGGGCGAAGAGAGGCACGGACGGCGCCGCGTCAGCCTCCGGATCGGTGAAGCAGAGCAGGCGAGCAGCTCGCCTGACGGCGTGATCTGGGCTGAGCCGCGAGCGCTGTGCCTTGGAGTGGTTCACTCGGCGAGGAAGGTGCTGGAACGTCTGGCGCGGCGGCCACGGCGACGGCGTGGCCGCGTCAGCCTCCGGATGCGTGAAGCAGAGCAGCTGGCGTGAGCTGGGCGCCGCCGCGAGTGCTGCGCCGTGGCGTGGTTGGCTCTATGAGGGCAGGAGCCGGAACGTTGGGCGGCGGCGGCAAGCTGAGGCAGGCGGGCGGTGGGTTGTGGCAGGCCGGCGACGGGCGCTGGCCAGGATGCCTTTTCTGTCTCGGGGCCCTGAATGGAACTAGATGGACTGTTTTTTCTTTCCCCTAAAATTCCCCATGGCATTCGCATCGAGGGCCATCCATGGCATGTTGAGCAGTTAATAAAAGGAATCTAACAAGAAAAAGGTAATGCCGTGTAGCATTTCGTGACGTGAGTCATTCCCCTTTTATCTTTCATTGATTTTGTTTTATATATATAAAAGGACGGAAGAATAAAAGTTACCTGATAGTCAAACTCATCGGTTAATAAAAAGGTAGAAACATCTAAACACGAGATATTGTTTTGAAAGAGCCAGAGACAGATGATTTTGCATCCTTTTTCAGGCTCTTTAAATATAGCAATGTGAAGATATTGATAAATTGAACAATCCCATGCACCTCTACTGCAAATTTGTTCACACAGGGAATAACTGTGTCAGGGGAGAGGGACATGATTTGCTTCCAGTGCTAGCTGCTGCCACAGATTGAATCATTAATTTGTTTCCTCTACTTTATTTCGAGTGACAAATCGTAAACACCATCTCATTTGGAAAGAATCACAGAATCATGATAGAACAATGTTACAAATGTGGATGGGTTAAGCCTCCTACAACGAACAACAAAGTTATGTGCCCTTGTTTGGTGAACGAGCTCCAACACTGGGAACAGCTTCTCTAGCTTCACATTTGAGAGAACCTTGTGGGGGTCCAGCTCCATACGTGCCATGTTATATGCATCCACTAGGAAACGCTTCCTCAGCCGGGCCTGGACTTTGTCTCTTGGAACCTAGGAAGAATGGAGACAGAACACCAGCCATGAAATTTATGCAAATAAATAGCTCAACCAGGTATCCGTGCAAGTGAAGAGGTCATACGTTCGAAACTAACAAAACTGATGCTATTCACTTGTGAAGTGTAGGAAGTACACAAACAATATCTGAATAAATCTTTGAAACTAGTAGTAAAAATTGGTACCTCAATTTTCGCCCAGTGTTCATAGGCACAATAATCATCCCAGAAACTTTGTGCCAGGCTTCTGTAATTGAAGAACTCTGTGATTTCCTTCCTTTGGCGAGCATCTGATGTTGGCAAGTACGTAATAATACCAACCTGCATGGATTCCAGTTAGTTGGTCACCGAGACTATAAAAGTATACATAGCTGGTGTAAAACAGAACCAGGTTGTCATGGGCATGGTGGTGGTGTGCGCTACTCGTGTTGGGCGAGTGGGCGTTGAGTGGCTAAGAAGGAAAGTTTGAAGGAAGGGCTGCAAGCGCGCATGGCGAAGGAAGGGCTGCATGTGCGCATGGCGAGCCAGCGGTTGAGCTGGGCGAGCGGGCGTTGAGTGGCTAATAAAGCAATTCCTAGAATCATGCTAGTGTGAGGCTGCACGTTAGTGTGAGGGTGTGAGGCTACATGTTAGTGTGAGGCTTGGCTATTTCTATTCCTTGTAATCGCCACTTTGGAAATCAATCAAGAATCAGTTATCTCTAATCTCCTCTCTCTCTCTCAATGCATCTCAAGCGCCTAGGGCTGCTACCCTAGAACTAAGCCTCGCGGTAGAGGGGTATAACCTCACCGAGGAGAAGACACTATCGTCATGGATTCAAGGTCCATGACAACTTGGTATCACGAGTCCGCGATCCTCGCCTACTCGCTCCCGCTCACCATCACCGAACCACCGCAAACCACCCCCTCTAGTTACCCGCGCCACAACGATCGTCGCCGGCGGTTCGAGCGGGATTTTCCACGCTACGATGGTAAATCCGACCCCACATCTTCATCAAGCAATTTGCGAGTCATACTTCCGTCGGGGCGCATCATGGCGGAAGAAAAGGTGTGGATGGCTTCTGTCATCGGAAGATGGCGCCGAAGTTTGGTTCCTCCAAGTCGGGGATGAGGGCACCCGGCGTGGCGTCGCTTCACCGAAGCTGTTGTGCTTGCGGCGGATCACCCCCTGCTGCGACCACTAGCCTTGCGGATGGGATGCGCCGTCTCAGAGGACATGGATCGCGTCACCATGATGCTTAACGTTGTCGTACTCTCCCGGAAGTCCGAGCATGAACGCCTTGCTACAGTACGCCTACAAGTGGCGGCCGCGGGGATTCATGGTGCGGCACACCACCGAAGCTGCGTGCACACGGTTGCGGTGCGGCTCCGGGCGGCGGCGGGGTTCCCGGCTCGCCCGGCGGGTGCGGTTCCTTGGTGGGGAGCGCCTTTGCTTTGTGGTCTCCAGGGGCCATCCCATGGCCGTCATCGCACGAGCATATCTTTGCGGTGCACCTGCCGCCGTAGGGCGCGGCTTCCTTGTTCGGGCGGGCGATGCAGCTGCGCATGCTGCTCCGTTCGTCGCAGCGAAGGCGGCGATCACCGCTTGAGCTCCCCTATACCTCCTGGCGGCTCCGGTTGAAGACAATGTATGCAGGTATGGGGCCTCCTGGAGCGGCTACCAGCCGGCGCAAGGCAGCGGCACGACGCATCGGCGGTGGTGGTTGCCTTTGTTGTCGGTTACGCGCTGGTTGGTGTCCGCGCCGCGACGAACGGCTGCTACAACCTTTCTTCGGCCCATCCGAAAGCCAGCGGATGCGCTCTTCCCATGGGATCTGGAGGACATAGTTGTAGTCTAAATTTATTTCATATTTTAGTTCCCAATTTATTTAGCATTTTAGTCTTAAATAAGAAAGGTAAGCCAAGATGTAAAAGGCTTAACCTTAGGGTCGGGTCATATAGGTCTATGGCAGCTCGTGGGCGCTACTTTGAAGGAGGGAGAGATGTCATGGGCATGGTGGTGGTGTGCGCTACTCGTGTTGGGCGAGTGGGCGTTGAGTGGCTAAGAAGGAAAGTTTGAAGGAAGGGCTGCAAGCGCGCATGGCGAAGGAAGGGCTGCATGTGCGCATGGCGAGCCAGCGGTTGAGCTAGGCGAGCGGGCGTTGGAGTGGCTAATAAAGCAATTCCTAGAATCATGCTAGTGTGAGGCCTCACGTTAGTGTGAGGGTGTGAGGCTGCATGTTAGTGTGAGGCTTGACTATTTCTATTCCTTGTAATCGCCACTTTGGAAATCAATCAAGAATCAGTTATCTCTAATCTCCTCTCTCTCAATGCATCTCAAGCGCCTAGGGCTGCTACCCTAGAACTAAAGCTGTGGTAGAGGGGTATAACCTCACCGGAGAAGACACTATCGTCATGGATTCAAGGTCCATGACACTTGCACTCATTATCAACAGGTCATACCGAGAGAAAGACATACTATATGAGGAAAACAAACCATCAGTTAGCATCTTATAGCCAATTAACCAAGACAACATACCGAAGGGCGGATAATATGAGAGGAAAGCACATAGGACTATTTCTGTCAACATACCATGGTTGAGGGGAAAACATAACAAACATTTTTACACTGCTAACAGTGTTGGAGATACGCTAGCTTAAATTGTAGGAATTACATCAGTGATCTAGTCAACAGGGTTTTTTCACAAATTATTACCATATTATGCAACAAAAAGTGCAGAGACTTGAGCACCACCTGTCTATAAATTTTTAAACTGATTCCTGCGGTAAACCCAGCTAGGACTACAAATCATTTTACCTGTTATTATAAACTAGATGGCTTAGTGCAGTAATAGCAAGATAAGATGTGCCTAGAGAACATCATCATTCACAGTACTACCACAGACAGAGCATGGCCACATCAGATCGCCTACCTTCTTCCGTGGAACGGTGGAAGGGACGGGTACAGAAGGAGGATGCTACATGTCACTGTGTTGGAGAGAGACAACGGTGAGGATGAGCTGATTGAATTTGAAGGCGGGTAACCGAAGCCGGCCTAGCGTGGGGCAACAATTCGCCGAGCAGCTGGAGCGCGTGGCCGAGGGAGGCTCAGGAGGTTCCCTGCGCTGCCCGCGATTGAGGGCGCTCCCGCTGTTCGACGAATTGCTTCCTCACGGCAGGCCAGGTCGGAGAATCAACCGCGGGCGGCGCTCACGAGGAATCAGGCATGCGTAAACGGACGGCGCGCAGCCTGGATCTCGGGTGGGGGCGGATCGGAGCAGCGCCGTGGAGGTGAGTGTAGGAGCTGGAATGGTGTGGTGGTGACGGCGTGCAGAGGAGAGGGAGGTGGTGGTGGATCCCACCGCCGCTGCGGCGGAGGAGATGCCGCAACATGGCGTTGGGCACCGGCGGCGAGGGGGATGGAGCACGCCGGCAGCGGCACCGCGCACGACATGAGCGGACATAGCCGCAGTTGATGGGCCCCACACACGCGGCCCGCTCGGTCCAATGATCCCGGCCCACGACATAATAATATTGCATAATATTATTATACTGATGAATTAACGATTTTTGGATTTAATTTATGTTTTGCATAGAACTGCATCTTTTCTCCTATATATTTTTTTTTCTGCCTTCGGTCAATGATGAGTCCAATCTAAAATTTTTTTTTGTGTGCCAAGTATACTATTGTACTACGTGGTCTTCATCCTGCATGAGCAGAATTTGGTGCTCTGAAATCCATGACACGCTACATTGAGCTGGAGCTTCAGATGGTCTTCAGATGGTCGTAGACTCGTATGACATTGCTGACTGTTCGTTTGCTTGGCTTGTTGGTGACCTATTTTGCATATGCTCTTGTGCACATATGAATTTAGAATGAAGGTTGAGACGTTTATTGTTTGTACCTGTCTCAATTATCGTATACTGCGATAACATGTTCAAAAACCTTTTTACTTTTGAAAGAAGGCATTCAAAAGGTTCATCTCTTTTTCTTTTTTTTTTTCTTTTTTTTGATAGGAAAGGTTCATCTCCTTTTGGCTGCATATATCTCACGGAAGGGAACTGTTCAAACAGATTAAAGATCATATAAGTGAGCATTATTGTCACTGCAAATTTGTAAGTAGCCCCACCATGAAACGGTTCCATTTTAAACTTTGAAACTACAGGGACTGCCTGGTTTCTCCAAGTTTTTCTACAGCAAGCATGTAGGATTTGTCACAAATGTTTCTGCATCCTGCCGTCCAGGTCAAATAGAATAGAGAATGTGTCAGGAACAAGATTTGCTTCCAGTGCTAACTGCTGCCACAGAATGAAACATCAATTTGTTTCCTATATACTTTATTCTGAGTGACAAACCTTTTTATTTTTTTGACAAAGGTGACAAACCTTAAAGACCATCCAGTTTGAGAGGATCACAGTATGATGATAGGAACAGAGTTACAAATGTGACAGGTTAAACATCCTACAACGAAGCTATATTCCCTTGCTATTTCACACATGTTACTTTGCTAGGGGAACAGGAACAACTTCTGTAACTTCGCGTATGAGAGCACCTTGTTGGAGTCCAGTTCAATATGTGCCTTGTTATATGCCACCACAGGGAAGTCCTTCCTCAGCCAGGCCTGGAGTTTAGCAAGTTTGTCAGAATAATCAACAAGCATGAAATTTATTATCCACATATAAAGAGCTCAGCCAGGTATCCATGCAAGTGAAGAGATCATAATTTTGAAATTAATCCAGACTGATGCTATTTTCACTTGTGAAGCCTCAGAATGACACAAACAATGTCTGAATAAATCCGATGTTGGCAAAGTACAATATAATACCAACCTGCATGGATCCCAGTAAGTTCTGCTACTAGATTCAGCAGACTGGTGTAAAATAGAACCAGGTTTTGCGAGACAGGCAACCTGGGCATTGCATATGATTTTATTACAAGATGCAGGGGGTGAGCTTTCTAAAGCGGTTATGAGTTATAACGTGCAACTGTTTCAGAATTTGTGTGATTTTCTCAGAAACATGGGAAAGATAACAACTACATACAGTAGAATAATTTGGTACTATCATCTACACTCAAGAAAGGATTTCCCCTTGTAACTGCCAGAGTAGAATCAAGCAAGACTGCAAGAGAGCAAGTTCTGCTACTATGTTTAACAGAAACTATCAGAAGAGAACAGAGGGCACAATCAAATTGCAAAATATCACTTTTTGAACAAAAATTATACAACAAAGGAAATCAATACAGATAAATTAGTACGAGTTGCAAAAGAGCTTTTAGGTAGGTCATGACAGGTGGTAGTAGCAGCACAGATTGAACATACAGGAAAAAAAAAAAACTATAGGATAAGGAAAAATTAAGTACCCATGAAAACACATCTTATTCAGAGCTCGATGAGGGGCTCATTGCAATCTTGCTGCAGACAGTCAATGCTGTTCAATAGGTCAAGGTGTGGGTATCTCCTCCTTTTCAATCAAATGCAGCAGCTTCTCTATATAATCAAGATCCTTCATAATTGGCTTCACTACGGTTCCTATCCAGAAGCAGTTTCTAGAAACCCACTTCTGCCCACCACAATCAAAGCCCAGTATTTCATCACTCCAGCCCATGTCCCTTCAGACTTCTTCCAATACTCAGCTTCTGCTTTATTAATTTTCACCACATGATCTTTATCTAGAGGATCAAGAGCAAGAAGCTTGTCCCTCAGTAAATGGAAGTGTACCTATTTCTGGGTCATTACTTTCGCTTCAGTTCTGAAAAACATATAAGGTGGCGTAAGTCAAAAAAAAAAACCATTGCTGATACAGCTAGAAAATATCATAGAAAACTAAGTAATGAATTTTTTACTTCATTTGAGTAGATCAAATGGCTTCAACTGCATTGTGTATGCCAGTTGACTGCAGAAACAAAATTCGATTTCATTCGACAGGATCTGTAAGCACAAATGATAGGAATGAATTGCAAATGTGATGGGTTAAGGCTCCTGCAACAAATGTAACTCAGCGTGTTTGTAACCACCTACAACGCAGGCTGGTGGCTCTGCCCTTTGATTTAGCATCGATGACAAGTTGTGTGCCCTCGCTCTTCGACACATGTTACTTTGCTTGGTGAACTGGCTCCAACATTGGGAACAGCTTCTCTAACCGGCGTTTGAGAGAAACTTGTTGGGGTTCAGCTCCATGCATGCCTTGTTACATTATATGCATCCACAGGGAAAAACTCCTAAGTCTCAACCTGGCCTGTAGGTCAGCAAGTTCTTCCTTGTCTTCTGGAACCTAAGAAGAATGGAGATAGAATAATCACCATTCATGAAATTTATCCAGATATAAAGAGGTCAGTCAGGAACTGATGTAAGTAATGAGGTCATAGTTTTGAAATAAAATAATCAGACTAATCCTATTTTCATTCAGCTGTTCAAAAAATTGTAGGGAAGAACAGAAATAATGTCTGAAAATAATCTTGTAACTGGCAGTAGAAATTGATACCTCAATTTTGGCCTCATCCCAAAGATTTGCTTTGTGTCAGGCTTCTGTAATTCAAGAACAACTATATAATTTCAATCCCAGAGATTTGCTTTGTGTCAGGCTTCTGTAATTCAAGAACAACTCTATAATTTCAATCCTATAGCGAGCAGCTGATGTCGGTAAGAGAATAGTAGAAAGTAAAGATGTATTTGCAAACAGAACATCAGGCCACTAGGGGCATTGACACTTTGGGTTACCAAACCATAACAAGTGTACATATATTTTTCAATCATTCATGATTTTGGTCAGGAAAGAACATTTCTCTAAAATTTCATCATTCAAATCATACCACAGAGCATGGATAAAAAAATAAACTCTTTTTTTACATTCATTTTATTGGCTTTATTGGGGAAAGCGGTACTTTTCAGGCAGGGACTTTGCATGCTGCTGATATTCATCCCTTGAAAAAAGATCTATAAGCATGGAAGTAGTGGAAGCCTCAAGTGAGAAGTTCTTCTCATCAAGCTTGGAGAGGTAGACCCCAGCCCTGCTTATGTCACCTCTATGCAACAACCTCTAACCAGAGCATTTAGCATTCGTGAGTCTGGAGCGGTACCACTCTTTTCCATTGTTGAAAACAGACCATCAAACTCCTCAATGATCCTTCTTCTATGAGATTTTCTGCTATCAAGGAGTAGGTCACAACATCCGGAACCAAACCATTAGCAGGGATAGCAGCGAACAAATCCATGGCCTCTTCCTTTCTGCCAACTTTGAACAAAGCATCAATCATGCTGTTGAAAATAACAGTGTCAAGTTGAACATCCTTAGAATACAGGTCCTGAAATATTTTGACTGCTTCATCAACACAATTGTTTTGCAAAGCCATTAAAATTATGCTGTATGTGTGAATGGACCACTGTTTTCCACTTTTAATCATACTCAGGTAGAGTTCCTTTGCTTCAGAAAATCTCCCAGTCGAAACAAACCATGCAGTATAGTATTGTAAGCCACAACTCCAGGAGGTAACTCCCTTCCTCAACATTTCTCGGAAAAGACAGTATGCATTGTCTATCATGCCAGCTTTACAGTAGCCATTAAGCAACGTATCATACGAAACAATGTTAGGTTTCAAGCCATCTGAGACCATACCGTCAAGTAACTTCACCGCTTCATCCATTCTACCAGTTAAGCAGTAGCCATCTATTAATGTAGTGTATGAGATAACATCAGGCTTCAGACCAAAGCAAACCACATCAGTCAGCGAGCCTCCCTGGCTTTCATAATCTGTCCTTCTGCATAAGTTACATAATATTGTGTTGAAGAACACGATGTTAGGGGCGAATCCCTTGATTCAGCATTTCAAAAAATAATTCCTCAACCTCCTCCCATTTGTCAACAGTGCAAAGTCCATAAACAAAGGGAGTTAAAAACTTCATTGTCAGGAGTCACCTTCATTGATCATCTGATTGAACTGGAGCACAGCATCATCCACCCTTCCCAACTTGCAGAGTGCATCTATTAATGTTGTATAACTGGCGGCATCTGGATTCAAACCTTGCTGCTTCATTTTGATAAATATATGCATCACCTCATTAATCTTTGCCTTTTAGCATATGCACAGATCACAGTGTTGAAGATATGATGATTAGGTGAAATACCATTTTCGACCATCAAATTTAAGAGATCATGCATTTCAAAGAGCTCCTTTGGTACCATATCCATGAAGCATAATGCCATATGTAGTTACACTAGGTTTTATGCCCTTCTAATCATAGAATCAAAAACAATCGAGCTTCACTGCACCTTCCTTTCTTGCATAGATAGTCCAGAAGCAAACCATAAGTAATACTATCTGGCTGAAGACCACATGCAGACATTTCTTTGATCCTTCGAACCACCTCTTCCCACTGACCTATAGAGGTATCCATGGATCAGACAATTATATGTCCCTATTGTTTGGCTTAACACCTGTATCAACCATCCGCTGGAAGGCGCCCTTCGGCCCTGTCAACGCTTCAGCTTTGCACAGGCCATCGATTACTGTGGTGTATGTGGCAACATCCGGTGGAACACCCATTTCAACGAACATATTATAAGCTTTATCCACCTGACCCTCACTAAAGAAACTTTTTTGATGACTGTGTTGTATGACACCACATCTGGTGGGCAGCTGCTACCTTGACCATCGGCCATCATGTGGAGCAGTTCAAGTGCCTCCTCAGCTCTCTTTTCATCACAGAGACCCTTGAAGTGTATTGTATGAAACTACACACAAGGCATGCATCAACGCCGGCCATTTTGTCGGGCAATACGTCCATGGCCTCGTCCACCCTCTTGGAATCACATAGGCCCTTGAGCAGTTGATTGAAGATTACTACGTCATCCACCCTCCAGCCCGTCTTAAGGATGAGGCCGAAGGCAGCGAAGCCATGCTCCAGGCGGCCTTGCGGCAGAAGCTGCCAAATGAGGATGCTGTAGGTGAAAGGGTCGGGTGCCACCTTGTTGAATCGGTCATGGAACATTCGGTTAAATCGGGACACAACGAGCGGATGACGACGAGCATTTCGCGCGAGACATAACGCTGAGCAGCTGGTTCAAGGCACCAACCGAGGCAGGCCTTGCGTGAAGAAGCAATTCGTCGAATACCTTAGGCGCGTCATGAGGCTGAGGTTCCCCGACCTGGCGCGGCCTATGGCGGCGCGCTCCAGCTCAAGCACCGGTCGTGGGCGGTGCGCGCGGCAGGACATGCTGACGGGGCGAGGCTAATCCGGCCGGGCGAGGGAGGCACGGGCGGCGCCGCGTCAGGCTCGGATCGGCGAAACAGAGCAGGCGAGCAGCTCGCGTGAGATGCGAGAATCCGCGAGTGCTGAATAAAATACGTTTGGCGGCGGCGGCGGCGGCGTGGTTGACTCTGTGAGGGTAGGAGCTGCCGAGCTGGAACTTGGCGGCGGGCGGCGGCGTGGGCAGGCGTGCGACGTTTGGCGGCGGGCGGCGGCGTAGGAAGGCGTGCGACGGGCGCTGGCGGGAGGCTTTCTGTCCTCTGACGAAGGCCTGGAACTGTTTTATTTTTCTATTCCCCATGACATTCGGATCGCCATGGAGTCTGTCAGTTTCTCGTCTTAAGATAGATGTGGACATCAGATCAGATCAGTCATGCTTCGTCTGTCACAAAAAAAACAATATATAATTTTTAAA